>CAUYRH010131677.1:0-65867 GCA_963574655.1 Perodicticus potto
GTCTCCTGCCTCTGCCTCCCAAGTAGCTGGGACTACAGGCACCTGCCACAATGCCCAGCCATTTTTTGGTTGCAGCCGTCATCGTTGTTTGGCGGTCCCGGGCTGGATTTGAACCCGCCAGCTCAGGTGTACGTGGCTGGCGCCTTAGCCCGTTGAGCCACAGACGCCGAGCAGATAATATCTAAATTTAAAAGATAAATTTGAATTACTATTTTACAGATAAAGTAATTCAATTTAAACATGAATAATTGATCTTCTATAAGTCACACAACTTACCATAACAGGTAACCCCATAGTAGAATCAATGAGTCAGGCTCTAATGACTGAGTCATATACTTCTCCTGTTCTAAGGCTTGGAATAGTAAAATTCATAAATTGCAACATTTCCACTTGGACTCCTCTTACATCCAATTAATCAAAGATAATTTCTGTTAAAAAAAAATAATGAAATGTGTGAACTATATAAAAAGGAAAGATATTTGTGTTACAACTGATAATGCTGTCCAGATGGAAGTCACAGGGCACAAATTGTAATCCAAATTCCTAAGAAGATTTCTAATTCAGAAGTCATTAAAAAGTATAGTTTCGGAAGTCATTTACATTTCCTCCTGTGGTGTTCTATCTCAGGGTCAACAGTACTAGTCTTTCCACGTAAATGGCAAACAGGAGATCGTGGTTAGACTTTACCTTCTCTGTAGACTATATTGCTTTACAAAAAAACAAATTGTTATTCTTCAAAATTCCTCTTCATTTCCTACCTGCTTTCTCAATCATCTTCCAACAAAGCAGAGAATTCTAAAACCTCAGCATAAAACATAAAGACTCTGCATAATCGACTCAACCCGTTCCCAACCTTATTTCTTACCATCCCCTACCAGCCCCCCACCTGCTTTGCCAGAGCTTATGCACTGCTTGTACGGCTGGGTTAGCTACTGGGATAATTATTGTTTATTATAACTGTTGTTTCTCCTAGGCTTCTTTCTTTACCTCCTACGAGAAGTGAAAGCAAATCATGGGCCCACCTTGAACTTTCACAGTGTCCCACTCTTCTGGCAATAGTAATTGGTGTAGGACCAGTGTAACCTGTCCAATCAGAGTCTCTTTCTGAGATTGTCTTTACTATGCCAACATAGAAACTCTCTCTTCTTCCAAGCACAGAGAGCAGAAAATATGAACATGTAGAACCTTCTTTAATTATGACAATTTCTTTGTTATCCTTTCAATGTGACTTCTTTTTTGTATAAGCAAGTTAGTTGGGTTTCTGGCTTTGGCAACTGCTGAATCCTGACTATTAAAAATGTCCTCCCTTGACCACATTCTTATGAGAGCACTCGTAATCTATTTTATTGTATTTATTTTCTTACATGTTCCCTAAATAAAACTGAATTTTTTTTTTTTTTTTAGAGACAGAGTCTCACTCTATCATCCTCAGTAGAGTGCCATGGTGTCACACAGCTCACAGCAACCTCCAACTCCTGGGCTTAGGCGATTCTTTTGCCTCAGCCTCCTGAGTAGCTGGGACTATAGGCGTCGCCACAACACCCGGCTATTTTTCTGTTTTGCAATTCAGCCGAGGCCGGGTTTGAACCGCCACCTTCAGTATATGGGACCAGCGCCTTACTCGATGAGCCACAGGCGCTGCCAAAACTGAATATTTTTTAAGGGGAGAAGGTGGTGCTTCATATTAAATTCTGCAAAATATTAGCACAATGAAAGCACGAAATTGTTGAATAAATATATTAACAATTGCTTTCAATTACTTACAACTTCCTTTATTTATATTTATTTTTCTACACTTAACACTAAATTTTCTAGGAACTATAACTTTATACCTTATTATAATAGACCTTTTTCTTCTTATATATGTATGTTTGTCCAAAAGAGAGTAAATGGATAGTAAAGCCCAGAGTGCACTCCAGGGTACATAAATGATTCTTAAGTTTTTGGCATTTGCCCTAAATATATACTCTGATCACCATACATCAACAACTTTTTAAAGGTTATTTCTCTAGCATAAAGAAACAATGAAATCTGATGAGAATCAACCTTACAATATTTCTCAGAGACAGGCTTCTCCCAGAACACTTCATGAAAAATGAAATCTTGTCATCTTCAAGTTGTAAAGAATTCCAAATCAGATGAAGAGCGTGTGAAATTTAAAAAGACAATATTGCAATATTTGCTTTTGTTTTTGTCAGTATTTTTTTTTTTTTTGTCTTTAAAAAACATCAAGATTAAGCTGTTTGGCTGGGCGTGGTGAATAAGGCCTGTAATCCTAGCACTTTGGGAAGTGGAGGCAGGTGAATTGCTTGAGTTCTGGAGTTTGGGACCAGCCTAAACAAGAACGATATTCATGTCTACTAAAAATAGAAAAGTTAGCTGGGCGTTGTGATGGGCACCTGTGGTACCAGCTACTGGGGAGGCTGAAGCGGGAGGATCGTTTGAGCCAAAGAGATCCAGTTTGCTGTGCATGATGACAATGCCACGCAGAGTGAGACTTTGTCTCAAAAAAAAAAAAAAATTAAGCTGTGAAGATTGTGTGAAAATGTGAAGATTGTAGTAAGCAAAATGAAGGATTAATTTAATCTATTTAGTTTAGTAGTTTAGTTATCTCTAAAAAAAAAAAACCCTTTGCTTCTCTCATACACCATGTTTAGTTTTTCAGAAAAAAGCTCATCATAACATCAAAGTATATTCTGAATTTGATCACTTCTCACCACCTCCACTACTGTCACCTTCACTTAGCCACCACCACCACAAATGAGGGCTCAAAAATATTTGTTGGATGCAATAGATACAAATAAAAAGAATAAAATACGGTATTTGTAATCTATACTGAAGCATTTAAGGACATTTATAATCATTTCTATTACCTTTACTTCAATCATTTTTATTTCAAAGCTTGTAGTCTTTATTCTAAATAAATTTTATTAATTCAAGAAGTTAGTTAAATGTTTAATTTTTTATTATTTTTTATTTTTACATATACGTGTGTTATTTAGGTTTCCACTTTTGGAATGTTTGATTTTAATTAAGATACATTTTTATGTTTCAGGTTTGTGAGTTTGAGAGTGGATCCTTCCCAACTTGAACCTTCAGATGGGACTACATCCCTCACCAACACCTTGATTACAGACTTGTAAGAACTTCCCACCTACGAAGACTCAGCTAAGGTTATTTCCGGATTTCTGATCCACAGAAACCTTGAAATAATACATTTGCATTGTTTTTAAGCTGCTAATTTTTAAATAACTTGTTATGCTACAACAGATAAGTATATATGGATATGAATAGGTAATTTTGCATAAATTTTTCTGGACATAGAACTTGAAAGAGAAAATTTCCTAGTGTTTCCTAAAGACTATTTTTTTTTTTTTTAATCAGTGCCCAAAGTTATTCTTAGCAAAGGGTAATTTCTTTCCAGTCAGCATGTTGATTGTGGCCTGGTTGCTTTGTGTTTTTCCTTGTGTTCTTACAGTTTTGTAAGACCTATGAGTTTTTATTTTTGAGTGTTTTTACACTAGTGAGAAGCACCCATTCTTTTCAGTGCTTCCAGCACTTTTGAGCTTTTACTGTAGGGCAGATCTAGTGGTGCCAAATTCTCTTAGTGTCTGCTTGTCTCAGAAAGATTTTATTCTTCATTCGTGAAAGCTGGCATTGCAGTATACAAAATGCTTGGCTGACAGTTATTCTGATTTAGAAGTCTAAAGTTAGGACTCCAGTCCCTTCTGGTAGGTTTGTGGCAGAATCCGCTGTCAGTCTGATGGCTTTTCTTTTCTAAGTCATTTGATGCTTTTGTCTGGTCTTGCAAGGTGGTCTTCATTTTGTCTTTGTTCAGACTGATAACTGTGCGCCTTGGAGGTGTCCTATGTGCAGTGAATTTCCAGGACTTCATTTACCTTGTATCTGGATATCTAAATTTCTATGAAGACAGAGGAGTTTCCCCCACTATTCCCTTAGATTTTCTATGCTTTTTGCCTTTTCTTCTTTTCCCTCACGAATACTTTGTGAGCATTGCACTTTATCCACATGTTGCAGAGATTTCTTCATTTCTCTTGATTCTTTTTCTTTACTTTTGACTACCTGGGTTAATTCAAAAGCCTGGTTTTCAGTTCTGCAATTCTTGATTCTTTTTGGTCCAGTCTGTTGTTAAAACTTTCCACTGTATTTTAAAATAGATTCACTAAAGAGGTAGTTACCATAAATGATGAGGAATTTTCATTGATATCCGGAGTAATAACAATTATCATCATCATCATTATTATTTTACTTGCATTGTTTTTGGCTGTCTTATCAATCCCACTGAGCTTATATGTGATCCAAGTTTTGCGTTCCAAGTATAACATTTCAGAAACGTCCTATTGGTTGTGGTCTATTGTTGGAGAGCTATTATCATGTCATCCTTTGGGCTATTGAAGCAGCATACGTTTTCATATTGCCAGAGATCTAATGCTGGTTCTTCTCATCTAGAACCTCTCTCCACTGCTCAGAACAGATGGCTTCAGGGTCCACCTGTGCTCCTCTGCTGAGAGCTGCTCAGTGCAGAGGGGAGAGGTACACTGCCTTTCAGCTCACACAGGTTGGTACCCACTGTGGTGTTGCTAGCAATTTTGATCAGTTGGACCTCAGACTCCTGGGAGAATGTTCAGGTGCAAGCAGGGCGGGGGCTAGGTTAGGTCACCTCCCGTTCCCAGGCCCCTGGGTGGTGTGCTAGCCTCCTGCTCTGGAGGGGAGCTCAGACAGGAGAGGGATGGATACACTGGGACCCTTACCACTGCTGATCCCCTGCATCCCATATTCCCCGCGGTTATAACAGTCAAAGTCAATGCTTGAGGATGTCTGTGTGGATGGGTGGGCTCCCCCGTCTGCCACTGACAGCTCGGGCTGGGGCAGGGCACATTCCTCTCTGTTCTGACAACAGAGTTGAGTGGCTCTGGGAGTTTGTTCCCACTTGGGTCCCTGGGATTAGCAAGGGCAACTGCAGTGCCATGACCCTTATCCTAGGGGCATGTAGGAATACCCATTCTCCCTGCTACATCCTTAGTCCAGTGACAAAATGAAGTGGCACCAGCCTCCAGGTAAATTCAGTGCTCTGGACCTAAGTCTCTAGATGGTGCCGGCTGCATGCGATCTTAGGGCCCTGCCGTGCCTGCCCTTCAGAGCAATGCAGCTGTATAGTCTCTAGGCGGCACCCTAGTTAGTCCATGGGCCCCTAGAGGGGCTGGAGGGGCCTTTGCGCAGCTTGGATTGCAAGGTCCATGTGGGTAGTGTGGAGCTATAGGGTCCTCTCACCGGCCTCTTCTCCATGTGTGGACACTTCTCCTGGAAACTGGCAGTCCAACTGAGCAGGTTATTTTACTTTCTATTTTTTTTTTTTTTTTTTTTTTTTTTGCTTCTTATAACTCTTTTTGCTTCTCATTTTAATCCCAGTGCTCTCTCTTGATCAAATGAATCTCTCTCGTGATTTATTCAAAGGTGAACCTTTCCTTGCCAATTTCAACATTCTCTTTGATTGCTGCATCTGGCCTTACATGTAAAGATTAAATATATTTGATTTACTTACTAGGCTCAGTGGGTTCCCCACATACTCTATTTTATTGTTCCTAAAAGAAGTTTCTTATCTACAGAATTCCAATTCCTATATCCCGAGGAACCTTTTTGATCATTTATTCTGTTCATTTTTGGATTTGGCACTCCCACATACTGGAGATTGTGCTTTGCTTACACAATCTCTCACCTAATTTTGTGACCACTTTGTTTTCTTTGGGACTCACTATTGTTTTTCTTTGATGGGATGGAATTTTTTTTCTCCACAGTGATATATGAACTTTTCCTCTTTTCCTTTATTTAACTAAGATCTCGTATATCAAAAAGAAAAAAAAAATGCCAAAGATCACTGAGGTTTTTAGGGGTTGCTATTATCCTTCAGCAACATTAGCACATTTGTGTTGCAACACAATAGCAGACCATTCGTAAAAACAAGAGATTCAAGAGGAGCTTTTGTTATGTGAAAAGAGTGGCTGTAGATAAAGCTGGTAGAATTGAGAAGTCACAAAACCAGTATCATTTACCTACAATTTTTTACTATAAACCTCTATGAAAAGAAGTGGGTGATATCTTGATGAGGAAGAGAATTATGGTAGCAAGTACAGATGTTCACTTTTCATCAGGTGAAGAGTCAAAATAGAAGTGTTTTTATATAAGAATAGTTTTATCTTAGAAAGAAAGCAAATACTGTGTCCTTTACTAGTGTTTGGTGAATTGCAATGAAACTCTGTGTAATTAAGTGTTTACTGTAACCTGACCCAGGTCTTCATTTTATTAGATCAGTGAAAGAAAACTGCTATGTTACTGGTTTCATTTGGCATAATCACGCATCCCAAGTTTTCTGCTGTTAGCATAATTAAATGGGAGACTATTTAGATTGAAGTGGCTCTGATACCCTACGTTCACTCATTGAAACCCCATCACTCAGTATGTTTCCTCTCTACGTGTAACTACAACCCGGAACTAAATTATGTGTTTTCACTCTAATGCAATTCAAATTATTTGTCCTTGGCACTCCCTACCACCACATATATGGAAACAGGAAAAGGAAAATAATAGCATGAGTAGTGCAATTCTGAACAACAAAATCACTTGTTTTGTGCTTTAAAGTTATTTCCTACATGGGAGATAACCTTCAATTTAGCTGATGCATTCTATTATAAATAATTTACATTCCGATTTCATATATGTTCAAGTGTTAGCTGGAGCTAAGTGAAAATGGTTTAATAGCAAAAAGTTTATATTGCTCAAACTAGCAGGATATCTGATTTCAAATTATTCTTTTAAGAATTTTTATGCTTTTTGGGTTATTATTCTCTTCAAATGAATATTTGCTTCTCATGTTATTTGACAATCCATGAGTATCTTTGTCTATCTTTTGTATTTTTCAATCTCAGCTACAACCATATATTTTATTATATCTCCAGCTTGAGACAACACATTTTATATGTAACACCAAGTAGATGGTCTCTTGACCCAGATGTGGGCCTGCAGCAGGGCAAACTCACATTGTGTTGCACTTGCCTGCTGTACACGTAATTACCAATGAAAATATGAAGCAGACTTTTGAAAGCAGAACAGAACTTCTCTTGTTATCAGTGTAACATATGGTCAAATGATTAAAAAAAAATTTAGATATAGTATATATGACCATCATAGTGTTAAAAGATAAACTTTAGCACATTTAAATTTTAAAGAGTTATTTGAACAGGCAATGAGTGAACCCTGGGAGTCAGAGCCACTTCAATCTAACAGTCTCCCATTACTTGTGCTAACAGCAGAAAACTTAGAATGCATAATTATTATGTCAAATGGAAAAAAAAAATGAAACCAGTTCTTATATAGAATACCACCATTAGCATTGTGAATATATCATTATTTAGATATTTCTTAAAATTATGTAAATTAATATGTCCACATGCATCATATTAATTACCTGCGTGTGTGTGTGTGTGTGTGTATGTGTGCGTGCACACGCATGCAGTTACATAGAAAAAAAAATGCATGGTTAATAGGCCTGTTAACATTTTGATTTTTCAGGCTGGGTGTGGTGGCTCCTGCCTATAATCCTAGCACTCTGGGAGGCCCAGATGGGAGGATTACTTGAACTCAGGAGTTGGTGACCAGTCAGAGATCCCGTCTCTACTAAAAACAGGAAAATTACCTGGGGGTGGTGGGTGTCTGTAGTCCCAGCAATTCAGGAGACAAAGGCAGAAGGATCACTTAGAGCTGGAGTTTAAGTTTGTTGGGACCGAGGCTGATCCCCAGGCACTCTTGCCTGAGCAGCGGAGTGAGACTCTTCCTCAAAAAAGAGAAAAAACTTTCTTTTCCTGGGTTCTTGTTACTGTAGTATCTTCTATCATGCTGTAACTATGAACATTTTAAGGCAAATTAAAGACATTGTCTCATTTTTTTGAAAAATGAGTTTTATTTTCTATTAATGCCATACATACACACATACATGTACTTTCAACTCTTGTACAAACAAATGTAATGGAGATGAAGCTTTGTCTATTAAGTTAAAGGCAACATAGAAATTGGGTGCTACTTAATTCAATAAATAAACTGAAGCCCTGAGAAAATAATTGGTGGAACCACAGTTTAACTTGAACCCAGTAAGCCAGTGTTTCCCTCAATGTTTCATAAAATGCTATCTTAGTAGATCTTTTTAGGTATTAAAAAAACAGAGTTCAGAAACACAGTAAATTTGGACACAAGTATCATAAGTGAAGCAGTTTTGTCGTTGTTTGTTACTGTGTATTTTTTGCATGTTTTCTGCCATTGGATCTTCTCAGATCTTTCAACCTGCTAATGTGCATTGCAAAAGCCCACTACCAGAAAGCAGGACATGATATTTTCTAAAATATTGGGCCACAGGGATACTCCTCTCCTTATTTTTGAGACATCTGATTAGTATTTTAATGAACAATTTCTGGTAAATGTTTTTGTTGAAATATCAGAAAAAATTTCTTTTGCCTTTTTAAAAAATTGTTATCCCCTATTAATGTGAGGGTACGTGTAAGTTACATTATTTGCATTTGTAAATAATTTTAAAAATTCACATAAAGAATCAGAAAATACCTTGCTTGAAGCTTACCATGTTGTTTCCTGTACAGATCCTCCTCGGAGCACCGTGTAGACTGGTTTGTAAACTTTGTGCAGTTTTATTAACATCACAGACTTACATGCCTTTAAACTCTTTAATTTAGTAACTTTCACTGCTCCACTTCTTGGTCCCTAAAGCATTTTGCTTAGGCATAAAGTCTAAAATATTTCTCTTTGATTGCCTCTTCTACCTTGTTTTTATCACATCTTTACTTGGTTGAACAAAGTCCCAATTACTGGACAGCCCAGTATTTCAACTCACTTCTTCCTCCTTTTTCCTACTTTGGCTTTGCCTATCGGTGTAACCAACTGGAACTTGCACCTTAAGTATTCATATAATATGTTTGCAGTTCCTCTAACATGCCTCAGAATCTACAAAACTTCTACTCTCTTGTCCTTTTGAATTTCTAAGCACGAGACATCTGGACAAGAAACATTTCACAATCACCTTACACCCCGTTTCCATAAGCGCAGAGCATTACTGAAAGAGGTCTCAAAATTATGCTCATATGGTTTACAATAAACGCCTGTTGTGTGTCCTCTCTGAGCTCCCAATGTCACTGTCGATAGAAAAGAAGCCACACCCTGTAAAGTAATTTAAGGAGGTTTATTCTGAGCCAAATTTGAGGACCACAACCTAGAGCCACAGGCAAGAAGCAGAAGTGGACTCCAGCTGGTGAGGTTACAGTTTGGTTTTATATATTTTAGAGAGAGGTATTACAGGTGAGGTCACAAATCAATAGGTGGAAAACATACATTGGTTTGGCCCCTAAAGGTGGGACATCAGGAATTGGGGGTGCGGGGTTAAGGTAGTAGGTGGGCTTACAGATTGCTGACTAGGGGCTGAAAGGGAAGACCTAAAGTCAGTGAAAGGAATGCTTAAAATAAAGGGTCTGCTAATTAGAGACGAAGTAAACAACAGACTCAAGTAGCTTATTATGTATATTGAGAACCTGAAGGGAGGCTCCAGTAGCCTTAGGCCTGTTAAGGAGTAACAAAAACATCTCCCAGAAAGGGGCCGGGCATGCTGAGGTGAGTCTAATCTCCTCTCTCTGTGGCTAGCAATTGAATTGTAGGGATTTCTTGGCCAAAAGGGGGTCTAGTAAGTCAGCCATTTAGGGGGAGCCTTAAGATTTTATTTTAGTTTGCATTACTCCTAAATTTTTGTGTGTGTGTTACTGAAAAGGTTATCAAAGTTTTCACATAAAAGGTCTCATGACTTCTAGATTCTACTGAAGGTACATAACCCACTCTGAAACCCTAAGAATTCAACCCTGGGTCCTAATTTGCAGAGAATCCAAAGTCATTCTTCCTATTTCATTTTATTTCCCAAGGACAAAACGACTCTATTTCCTAGGCGTAATCCTGTGCATGCATTTTGCATCTGATTTTTTTTTCTTACTTTCTCCAGGACTTCATTTCATCAGTCTTTTCTTTCATATACATGTTCAATCTTTTCCAACATCTTTTTCTTCAGCTTAAAATATGCATAGTCTAAAACAATATAAAATATCAAATCTCATCAATCCATTTTTTTTCTTTCTCAGCTCTCAGACTTCCTTTTCAAATATAGTTCACATGATCTAACTTCCCCTTTTCAACATCCATTCTCTCAATCAGTTGTAATGTGATCTTTACCACATTCCTGAGAGTGATTCTCTGGTCAGCAGTTAACATCCTTATCAGCAAACTTGAAACCTTCTTTTAGTTCTCATCCTAATCGGGTGTGAACAGTTGGCCTATTGAGTCTTATTTGGCTTCTTGTTTAGCCTTTAAAATCTTGCATAGTCAGAGTTTCTACCCACCTTCTGTGGCCTCTGCTTCAGTGACTCAGCATTCCACTGTGTGTATTTATTTACTATACCACCTGGTGATTTCAACCATAGCCAGAACTTTGACCCTCACTGCAGTGCTTCTTAACGTGGGCTGCACATTGGAGCAATCTAAAAATTATTGATGACCAGATCTACCCCCAAGTATTCTGATTTAATTAGTCTGGCTGAAGCACAAATATTGGGTGTGGTCTTTATAATCTTCTTAAACTTTACCTATTAAAATGAACAGCCAGGGACTTTACCCAACAAATGCAACCAGTGTAACATGGTTTCTTGTACCCTCAATGAATTCCCAACAATAAAAAATAATAATAATAAATAAAGTATAAAAAAAAATGAACAGTCAAGGCTTAAGTCTAGTGCTCTGTGGATTTCCTCTTGGTTTTAACAGTTAACGTTTCAATTCAAACAATGTTTCAAAGTTAGCATAGCAGAATCTTTACTATTTTTATGTTCTTGATTATACTAAATCCCAATCAATGTATAATAATTATTATTATTTTTGGCTCCTACTTCCACTATACGCCAAATTTTCAAATACTTTCCTACAGATCTAGTTGCAGTGGTTTTCAATCTCAGCGACTTGGGAAGCTGAGGCAGAAGCATCATTTCAGCCCCCACATTTGAAGCACAGTGAGCTCTGATTATGCTACTGTACTCCAGCTGGGGAAACAAGCAAGACCTCATCTCTTAAAAAATCAAAACCAAACAGAGAAAACTTTCCACAAATAATAGTACTGAACATATCATATCTTTTCCTCTATAACTTAAGCTACAACTACCCATTAGCACCTCACTGCCTCCTGCCTAGACTTGTACTCAGTGAGCCCTTCAGAAAAGTTTCCTGTTATTGCCAGTTTATTGCCTCCTATAATTAAATATATTCCTATGCAACACTTATTTCTCATTTTCCCTTTAAAAAGATTCCTCACATCTTTTGCTCATTCAACCACCGTTTTATCCTGTTGCTCGTGCTAATCTTTTCTATGTATAACTTTCCCAGTTCTTCAGTGTCCAAAATAAGATCTTAGGTATCATATTTTTTTTTCCAAATCCAACAATATCATACTTGGAAATTTGTTTATCCTCTTTTTGTGTTGGTTGGTTCGGTTTTAATCTCTAAGGTTTAGATGTTAATACCAGTCTTTCATAGTTGTGAAACTGAAATACGATATTAATTGCAAATTTCCTAGCTAAATAGAGGTCCTCAAAAATGTCACTACTTTTCCTAGCTGATTTTCCCTTCTATATAAGACGTCTTAAATTTATGTCATGTTACTTTTTACTACATTGCTCAACGCTTCTATGATTGTGTTTTGTCTTCTCAACAAGCTCTTGGAGATGGTAACTATGTCTTGAATCATACTTCTTTTGTATCTACCACACTACTTAACATGTATTACAGTCATTGTTGGGCTCATCAAATATTTGTTGAATGGATTTTGCTAAATAAATAATGAACTCTTCTGTTAAAGTACAACCCCAAATCTTTCAAGTCTAGATTGTGAAGGATTTGTGTGAGAGCTCTTAATTTGTGCTTGATAAAAACAAAGCTATGTAACTTTTGGCATTAAAATATATTTATTTATATATATATTATTATTATATAATATAATATAATATGCTTTTGTTTTTCTCCCCCCTTTTTGGTTTTATTTATATATATTACTTATTTTTTACTTATTTACTTTGGTTTTATTTATATATAATATATTACTTATTTTTATTACTTATATTTATTTATATAAAACCAAATGTATTTGGTTTTATCTAAATAAAACCAAAAAGGGGGGAGAAAAACAAAAGCAAGAAAATGTAAAAATAACATTTAAAATAATTTCCAAATATCAAAATGCACATATTGTTTAAAACTGGATTCTGGTGAGAGAGAGACTGAGAAATAAATTCATTCTCTGATTACAATTTTCACCATGAGGAAATGCTGGAGAAAAATACTTTCTGTGCCTTAGTTTCAACATCTCTACAGATGAGCCCGTGTAGGTGAATTGGCTTTTAACTTTCTTTCATATGAGATATGATGGTAGGTGCATGAATGAAAATATTTTTTTTTCAGTGCGTAAAGTGAAATTTTTAATTACAAATGCATATATTAAAAAAGGAGATGTTAAATAATTAACCTAACCTTCCCTCTTAAGACATTGGACAGTGGAAAGAGAAAACCAAAATGAGCCTACAGCAAGTAAAGGCAAGGAAATAATAATGATTACCGGAGAAATTAATGAAATAGAGAAAAGGGGGGTGGAGCAAGATGGCGGCTGAGTAACAGCTTCCTTGCGGCTGGGCACGGTGAGACTGGGGAGAGAAGACTTCAGGCATCTCTGGCAGGCGGGATCTGCCCAGGAACTTCCCCTTGGGGACACAGGGAGACAGCGTGAGGCTTCTGGACACCCTGAGGAAGGCAAAAGCGGCGGAGACTGGGCAAGTGGTTGCGTCTATTCATTGGGTCTGATCCTGCCAGTGGCTGTGGGTGGGGCAACAGTGGGGCTGCAGGCTGGAAAGGCCTTGCCTGTGAGCTGTTTGGGTTTCTTTTGGACTTGGCACTCGATTGAACTGCCTTGAGAGAACTTGAGCAGGAGTGTGGGGGTTTTTGAGTGTTGCCTGGGGCCCCAGACTAGGCCACTGAGCCAAACGGAGCTGCCAGTATTCGGTGATGGGCTGTGTGGAGCCATTGTCATGAATGAAAATATTTTGAAGGTTTTGTAAAGCTTCAAAGAACAACTATATTTATAGGAATATCATCATTATATATGTATATTATAAATATTGTGCAGGTATGTTTCTTCCCAGATTTACAGTATTCAATTTATTTTTACAATTTATATCTCTTTCTGTGTTTTCGCCTTTATTTTACCTCATCAAGGCAGATGTTGTAGATGAAATACAGGTATGTCCCTTATATCACATCAACTCCCATAGGTCAAAGGATGACTTTTGCTAAGAGTTGCTCCGCTTTGAAGCACATAATCAAAGCTAAATGTACAAAGAGCCATCTGCTTATCCAGTGTAGCCAACTCCAATTAGCAAGACATTTATTAGTTTCCTTATTTCTGGGCCACCAAAGGTGACAAACGTGCTGAGGCCTCCTTGCCACCTACCCAGGTAGAAATGATCTGCCCAAACTTAGCTAGGGTGATGCTTCAAGCCAGAGCAGATGGTAGATCACTTACAGCTTCCCGTCCAACTGCAGTGCAACATTTTGGGAAATGTACAGGATTTCAAGTAATGAATGTATTCCCCTATCGTGCAGTTGGCAATATAATATTGCTGAGGACAGGACACCTGGTGGGATTGAAACACTCGTCATCTGTTCAAGGAAGCTATGAGCAAGTCTGCAAGTCATGTTCATGATAAAGTTATTTGGGGGGATTGCACTCTTTTTCTCTTCTTTTCTTATCTTTCTTTCTTTCTTTCTTTCTTTTTTTGGAAGTGGGACTAACGCTTGCTCAGGCTGGTCTCAACCTCCTGAGCACAAGCAATCCACCTGCCTCAGCCTCCTACAGTGATAGGATTACATGTGTGAGCCACTGTGCCCAGCTAGGGACCTGCACTCTTGATCAACACAGGTAACAGAAGGTTTCACGGTACATTCAAAGGTGAAAGGCTTCCCATGTGGAAAACTTGTTGTATAGTCTACAAAATCTACAGGAAAGTTGCTACACAAACCATCGCTTGTACTTGTCATCATAGAAGGTTTTGTACTTTTACAGCCTGACAGGACGTAGCACTGTGAGAGGAAAAACATCCCACAACAGAGGCAAGGTCACCCAGCAGACCTGCTGCAGCTATCTGTAATTTCTTTTTGTTAGTCATGATTTTTTGTTTTCATATCATTTATTATTCATGCTATGATCTACCCTCCCTCCTCTGACTGTCTTTGCTAAATGTGCTACCTGAAGTTCAGGTCTGTCCAAACTCAGGTTCCTCACCCAGCCCTAGAGTTGTGTGCTTTAAGATTCAGATTAAACTTCAAGATGTCTTTATTATAATCAGATTACAAACAAGTCTTAATCATCTATCATAGTTGGTTAGAGGGAGAGTCTGGATAAACAGTTTGGTTTGGAGGTTTGTCACCTTGAGTGAACTCTGCCGTATTGTCTTGGGAGTGGGAGAAAGGCGGACGAGAGAAACACACCAGACAGCTCTTCACAGTGACTCACACTCCAGAGGGCAGCTTCACAGATCAATTCTGGAATGTCCCTCTGTCACTCCACTCTGAAAGATGAAAGAACTGAGAAACCTCTGTCAACACACATTTGTTGAGTAAACGAATAAATGATAGGATTTGCTTGATGTGGTTTTCATAGAGAAAAGGCATTTTCTTTCACTTCCATCATTGAGCCGAGAGTGAATAAATGCATTTACTGAAGAAGCACTGTGGCAGTGTGAACTCTTTTTTTCTTATTTACTTTATTTATTCATTTTTTCGAGACAGAGTCTCACTTTGTCTCCCTCGAGAGAGTGCCACAGCATCATATCTCAAACTCGTGGGCTCAAAGTGATCCTCTTACCTCAGTCTTCCAGTAGGTAGGACTACAGGTACCCCCCAACACCTGGCTATTATTTAGAGATGAGGTCTCACTCTTGCTCAGGCTGGTCTTAAGCTCCTGAGCTCAGGCAGCCCACCTGCCTCAGCCTCCCTGAGTGCTAGGATTACAGGCATGAGCCACCGCTCCCAGCCCCTGAAAGAGGGAAGCTACACTTAAACAAGACCCAAAGGGCCAGATGCTTATACATCGTAGGCAACCTGGGCTGTAATAAATACTCACTGCAAAAAAACAATAGACAGGCAAACATTTTAAAATCAATGCTATATGAGAAAGAATGCTTCTGTGAAGGTTGCCCAATATTTTTAGCACTTGGACACCATTTCTCTTCTGCTTGGGAGATCACTGGTGAACTGTTTGTTGAGATAGACGAGAAGATGATATGCATCTTCTCACTGTGCCACTGGTTGCCAAATGACTAATGTAATTTGGATTCAATTGATATTTCATTAAAACTTTGTCAGTCAATATGCATTTTTCTGGTGACTGAGAATAAAGAGACAGATAAATAGATATGGACAAGATACTGCACCTGTTCATTCGCTGCGTCTCTGGATGTGTGGGGTGAGTTACAGAAGTATTTGATGACAGGCTCAAGCTCTTCCACAGCTATGTGATACTTTTTTGTGAGGCTTTTCTTCCCAAAGGATGAAAGGACAATATAAGAAAGAATAAAAGTTAACCGTTGACAGTTAGTTTTTGTTTGTTTCAGAGTTAGGACAGCAAGTATTACTTCAACAGAACTGTAAAGAATGAACTTTCCTTGAGGCAACTTGTGGAAAGGGAGAAAAGAACATTCCCCTGACAGTTCAGAGATCTGAATTTCAGTCTTCATTTCTACCATTGAGGACATATAAACCTTCAGTTGTCTGAAGTTCTTTTTACTCTCTTGTAAACTGAAGTGTTTGGGTACATAAATTTTTACATTCCTCTCAGACCTAATTGGAAACAGCACTATGTTTAAAAAAGATGGATTTTTTTTAAAAATGCATACATGTGGCAGAGTTACTGAGCCTTGGAGACATTGTATATGAGGGTTTGGTACAGTGAGAGTCTAATGCGACTCTGGGGAGGTCAGCTGGTGGCGTTATGTCTGGTGAACTGCGTTAGAGAAGTTCACTGATAACGCTCCCAAAATGCGGACAAAATGGGGAAAAAGCAGCAGCTAGGGTGATTCACATATCTGACAGCTGAGCACCGATTGCCTGGAAAAGCTATAATCAATCTTCTTTTTTTTCTTTTGCCTTTCTCTGACTTGTGTATTCTTGTTATAACCATTTAGAAAAATTTCTCTGGCATGATGCATAAAACCTCATTACTCACTTAGCACGGAGAAAGCACATCTCTTCCAGCCTCATTTAATTTGTATCTACGAGGTAGATGGAGACTAACATGGCCTCTGTTATGATCTCTGTTAAGATAGTAGGGTAAAGCTTCAAGTCGTGACCACCCAGGAGCCCAGGCAACAAGGGGAGCTAGAGACTTAGAGAGCCAGTCTCAGCGGAGCTCCATGCTGATGGAAGGCCTCACGAAATGTCGAGTCTACTTGGAAGAATACATCACTGCATCTGGGCTTTGCATACTTAACTCAAACCATGTATCTAACTCCGTTATTTATAGGAAGTTGCTTATTTACTTGTTTATATAAGTATGAAAACTGTGAAAGATTTTAAGTTCAAAATAAGTACATAATTTTATCTTTTTATAGTAATTTGAGAAATCTTCATTCTCAATCACTGTAGTTCAATATTTTGCGTGTGATATATTAGCCATATTATTTTCTCCCTAAATATCATATTTTCTATTGCCTTTATCTCCAACAGGTGGATTGCTGAAATAATCTTTTTAAAATTGTAACAGATATAAAAGGTAGGACCAGGTTTCTTCCAAATGATACTATATTCATAATGTAACTCTTTACATGCCAAAGTTCAGTCACAAATTGTCTCCTCTCTAACAGTGAAGTAATATTAGAGGAAGACAAATAATTTAAACAGTTATAACATATCTCCCAAAAGAGAGCTAGGAACCCAATACATATTTTAGGTCAAAATCCACTTCTATGATGCATGTTGATTCAACTATCATCTTCCAAAAAATGTTTTGCCTAAATTTTTGTAATTTGACTACCTTCATCTTTTCCAGGCTTCTGGAGTTTTCTTTTTATAGCTAAATAAAACCACTTGAAGCCCTTGTGTCATTTGTAATAGGTAATTAAGGTTGTCTCTGACACTTCTTAGGATTAACAAAAAGCAGGGAAACTTTTTTTTTGAGACAGCATCTGACCCTGTTGCCCTTGGTGCCATGATCTCAGAGCCCACAGCAGCCTCAAACTCTTGGGTTTGAGTAATCCGCTTGCCTCAGTTTCCCAAGTAGCTGAGACAACAGGTGTACACCACCATACCCAGTCGATTTTTCTATTTTTAGTAAAGATGGAGTTTTGTTCTTGCTCAGGCTGGTCTTGAACTCCTGAGTTCAAGCCATCCACCTAGCCTCTCACAGTTGTTAGGGTTGTAGGTATTAGCCACCATGCCCACAGGCAAATTGACTGCTACTCTCTTTTTTAACTTCTAATTTATTTTCCTATATTAAAACTTTTTTTTTTCTGAAATCACATCAGAGATCTTTGTTAACTTAAATTAACATTCCTAATTTTGTAGGCCAAGTTCTTAGCAATATGCCTCTATTTGATACCAATCTATAGGTAGGTCCTGCTTAATATCATAGAATCATAAAGATTTGATCAGTGTTTTCTATTGATTAAAATAATGGTCAAATAATCAAGCTATTTCATAGAAATACCTTTAAAAAGATATTTTGAGGAGTGTTTGAAAACTCTGCTTACGAAGAATGGTAATATATTTTGTTTGCATTTGATGTTCATGGAAACGTTGGTATTTGTGCAATAAGTCTGGTTATTAGATATATTTTTAAGCCTATGGAATATAGCTTTGTATTTATACTTATTTTTTCACTGGACTCATCAGGGAAAAATTTTGTAGGTAGCAATAATAAACAAGCATGTTGCTCCTGACATTCTGTAAAAGAAAGACAAAAATTAGCAAAAAAAAGGAAACTAGATAGTTGCATTACACATATTTTACACAAACAAACCATTTTGAACAGTAGAATTAGCGTGTCTAGACTGCAATTACAACCTCCACATGCCAAAAAAACAAAGAATGCAGAACCCAATATTTATAACAATATTATGCTTTCAGCACCTTCGGTCTTCAACTGGGTTTTCTCCTGTTATGTTTTGTTTTCTGTTCAGAATTTTACTTCCCCAGCTGCTCTCTAATCTCAGTTCTATGTGGCGGTGGGAGGTAGACATAGAATCTTCTATAGTTTACAAAATATTATTAATACAGTACTTTCGCACAAAAAGAATGCTATTGAGATTTGAGAACAATGATTCAAATAATTTTCAGGAAAGGAAAAATCTAGTTCAAATGTAAGACCTGAACTCTCCTTGGTAGTTCCTCACAAGAAATCACCAGGTTACTCTCACTTTCTGAGGTTCAAGTCCCTGGATTGCAGGATTATTTGTCATATTTTTGGTGACAGCTCCTGCCCCTTTTCCCTCTCCCTCTACTTCCCTCTCTACTATGGGTTTCTAAAACATTCTTTTATACAAATAAAAATAATTACTTATTTTTTTAGGGTACCTAAAGCACAATGACAGAAACCAGTAAGACTGAACCCTGCCTACAGCAAATTCTTCCTTCACATAGCAATTTAGTATTTTCTGGATACATTTGTGTAATGGAAAAATTTGCATAACCGTCCTTTGCTTCATTTGGAAGTTGGGGGTTTAATCATGTCAATCTGAATGTTATCTATTATGAAATATCCGTTTGGAAAAATAAAAATATGTATTATATTTCCAATAAGGCATAATTGCTCAGAACAGTTGTTGAATAATAAAAGAAATCATGCATGCTGTGATATTTTTAGAAAGCAATTACATGACTCTGTTTCTATGTTATAATAGAAGTTTCAATGTAAATTTTCTCATTAAGAATTCCTAAATTTTTCTAGATCACTTTTGAGCATCGACAATTATCGTTAATTCATATGTATAAAAAACGCACATTTTCATAACACATTTATGAATTTGATTTCTTTGTTTTGTGAAAAACGTAGAACATAAACAATCTAGGCTTCTCTTTTGCAATAACTAGCAAAATGTTACTGGAGAGTGATTTTTCCTAAAAATAACAAATTGTCATTGGCCTCCAAGAGATAGTTATAAAGGCTATCCATTTACTCGTTCTAAATTCTCTTAAATTTGAAAATTCTGTGGTCTGTTCTGAGATGGTTGAAAATTTCACTGCGTTTGATTGCATTGCATGTTTTAAGAATAGGAAATATTTTTAATGACCACATATAGTGCAACTTTATCTTGCCCCATTAGGTTTTATAAAACTTTTGGTTGTTGTCTCAAATTAAGTATAAATACATGATTATTCTTCAAGGGAAAATACATGTATAATTTATAAAACCTGTATTATATTTTATCTTACATTTCTGTTTCTGTTCTCTCGCTACATACAAACTTTTTATTTCAATGATGAACTGTAGCAAAATGCTACCTAATCTTTTATAATGTAATGTAGTTGTATAAATACCCAACTTAAATGACAAAGAGATGAACAGATAGAACTTCTACAAATAATTCCCAAAAGCTGACAGAAGAAATTACAACATAACCTAATATTCAAACTGGTGGGGATTTATAGTTCTTTTGATGTAAATATAATGATCTTTTTATTATCATTGATTTAGTAAAAAGTAATAAAATCAAGAAAATATTAGAGTACTAATAGTTGCCATGATAATAAAAACTACTATATTCAAGTTGAGCTTCTAAGTACTTTTCATGCTACATCTCCTATCATTAAAGCATTCCAAGAGTCAAGTATTATTATCATCTCAATTTTCCGGCTGAAGAAATTCATATTCAGAAGAGTTGAATAATAAATTTGACTGAAATCATGCGGGTAATGGACTTCTACCCAAAGTTGAACTGAATCTCTTTGTCTTTTTGAAGGAGACCTCTCTTCACTATTTTGCAAAAGAAATTACATTTAATTTGAGACAAAAAAAACAATTTTTGACAGTTCATTAATTTTAATATGCAAGTCCTCTTAATGGCATTTTTAAGAAAAAATATACAAGACATAGAAAGGGTATCTACAGTAGTCATGTAACAACAGGAGTTCCCACAATGGCCCAATTTCTTTTATTTTTACCTTAGATGAAGCACTATTTAAAAATGAGACAATAAGCCTTCTGTCCCTGGGCACCTGCAGTCTGGGGAGCAGCCTTTTAAAAAGTTTCTGTTTTCAGGTCGCCCTTGGCTTAGGGCCTACTGCTTTTATATCTTTTCCAAGCCAATGCACGCTGTTGATCACTTTGGGAAGGTTTGCTCTTCATATTCCTTCATTTTTGCTTGGTAAAGGCTGTAATCACCCGCTCTGCTAGAATTAATTAGCCACACTCTAATGCTGGTACCTTAAAATCTTTTGACTTTTAAAAACACAAAAGTTGAGGCTGCAATCCAGACCTCCCCAGTTGAATTCACTAGGGAGAAGTTCAAGAATCTGCATTTCTGACAAGCACTCTTTGCGACTCTGTCGTGGGAGCAGATTTGGGAATTACCTCAGAAAGATTTATGACTCTGATTGAACTAAGAATTAAATCTCCGACCCAGGAGATTTTCCTCCCAAACGCCGTCCATCTTCTTTAGAATAAGAAATCCCAGTTAGCATGATTACCCCATCTTAAGTGAAATTGCTGATCCTAACAGTTAACAGTTTAGAATAATTTTAAAGTGCCAGGAATTTGCTTGCCCTTTGCTTACATATATAATTCTATTAACATTTATTGGCAAATACATGTATTAGATACCAATCTCTGTTAGGCACTAGAGAGGCAAAAATAAATAATACAAGCTAATTTCCTCCCTAACTCTATTTCCAGGATTTTTTTTCCGTCCTGGAAAAACAAATGATTTTCTTTTTCCCCTAGCTATATATTGTTTCGCTAACTTAGCCATGATTCTTCTATTTATTGTGGCCAATAACAATAACTCTACATCCCCACCCGCACTAATTTGGAAAGAAATGAGAGATAAGAGTGAAAATGTTCAGAGAAGCAGAGTTTTGAGTTTTAAGTCCGTCTTTTATCATTTAGTAAGCTACTTAAATTGGACCCTATTTAGGATCTATCAAGGATAAATAAAAAGGGCTCGGCGCCTGTGGCTCACGGGCTAAGGCACCAGCCACGTACACCTGAGCTGGCGGGTTCGAATCCAGCCCGCGTCCGCCAAACAACAATGACGGCTGTAACCAAAGAAAAAATGGCCGGGTGTTGTGGCGGGCACCGAGTAGTCCCAGCTACTTGGGAGGCGGAGGCAAGAGACTTGCTTCAGCCCAGGAATAGGAGGCTGATGTGAGTTGAGATGCCAAGGCACTCTACCCAAGGTGACAACTTGAGGCTTTGTCTCAAAAAAAAAAAAAAGGATAAATAAAAAGAACAGAGCCATAAACAACAAGTAAATACCTATGTTTGTTGCACATGTACCAAACACATTGTGTTATCATACATAATTTAACCAAGCTGAAAAAGACTTTATAGATTATCCAATTTAAATTTTAACTTTTTACTTTCAAATTATTTTATAGGTAGGAATATGACTTTCAGGGATTCAAATGTTTTATTTATAGCATTTAGGTTTCTAGTTTCCAGTTAGTGTATCTTGTCGTTAACCATCACTTTAGGAAGTGTGGGAAGTTCATGAAAACCTTTAAGGAACCTCAGTGAAGATACAAGGTAGAAGAATATTATACAGAGAAAACATTCTTAGGGTTTTTACCTGTAAAGTTTCTGTACCTTGGAACATATCTACGTTAAAAGGAAATTTGTAATGCCCCAAACCATTACAAAAATTTGTAGCAAAACCTTTGCATTTCTATATTCATTTGTATTTGCCTTTTGGTATGCAAGTTTTTTTTGTTTTTTTTTTTTTTTTTTTGAGCCAGAGCCTCAAGCTGTCACCCTGGATAGAGTGCTGTGGCATCACAGCTCACAGCAACCTCCAATTCCTGGGCTCAAGCGAGTCTCCTGCCTCCGCCGCCCAAGTAGCTGGGACTACAGGTGCTCTCCACAACGCCCAGCCATTTTTTGGTTGCAGCCGTCATTGTTGTTTGGCGGCCCGGGCTGGATTCGAACCTGCCAGCTCAGGTGTATGTGGCTGTCGCCTTAGCCCATTAAGCCACAAGTGCCGAGCCAGGTACACAAGTTTTAATTTTCTAACATAGTCTATATACATATTCAAATTAATTTTATTTAAAATTAATATTCCTTCATATTCCTAATTCCATTTCTTACTTTAAAGAAAATTAATTTGAAAATGTATATATGTATAAGACTATTATATAGTCTTATAATTGTATTAGTATTGCCGTATTTTAATAATTGGAACTTAATGCCTCAGAATTTACCTAATACTTCCTCTGTTATTGGGCTTTTAATTTGCTAATAAACATAAAGCCACGGTGAATACCTTCATGCATATGTTTTCACAAGTTTTTGAATGTTTTCTTGCTATTCATTTCAACTGTAGGAGTACTGATCAAAAGCTTTGAAGAGGGGGCGCCTGTGGCTTAAAGAAGTAGGGTGCCTTACCCATATACCAGAGGTGGCGGGTTCAAACCCAGCCCTGGCTAAATAAATAAATAAATAAATAAAATTTTAAAAAAAAGGTTTGAATAAATTTGGATCTATACAAAGTTTTCCAATTATCTTCCCATGTGTTATAACAAATTCCATAAGTAAATTAGGGATTTATTAACCAGAGAAAGCCTTTTCATTTATTTTATTTTAAAATGGAGGGTTCTGTAATAATACAAATAATGAAATACCTGATAAAATGCACAAATCCTAGTAATATCAACAAGATAACTCAATAATTTAGGATCATCTTCAGAATAGCCACATTTCAGAATGAGAAAGGTATTATGTGAGGAAAGTGAAATTATCCATCTGTATAGTAAGCAACGATTTGTGGTAAAGTACATGTAAATACTTATATGCCTGTATATGTACAGACTGTCTCTAGAATGGCTCGTAAATAATACTTCACATTGCATATTTATGGAAAAGATAGCTAGCTTTTCCATAGAAGTAGGCCAAAGGGGTAGAAGGGAGATTTGCTTTTCAGTGGAGCACATTTTTTGAATAATTTGAGTTTTACGTCATGTATCTATTTTACTGAAAAATAGACTCAATAGTATGATATACAAGATATGTAGTGAAAGACTTAGTAGCCTTCTTTAAACTTGTGCCAAGTTTGAGTTGATTTTATTTAAATTATCAAAGTAATCATTAAGATTTCACCTTGTAATATGACTCACAGAACTTATAAATTATGATTCTCAATTCCAACAGTGAAGACATAAATTAAATCTGCATTAATAAAATTGTAACTATCATGAGTTTTCTCTCAGAATTGAGATACATTGGATAAGAAGTCGGTGTTAACTTTTGCTTATGTGTTTTATTGAACACTGCATACAATCTTTTAGTAAAAGTTATTTATAGTATTAGATGAACATTTTGATTTCCTTATAGGTCAAATTATTTGGTTATTAAAAACAGCTAAAGTTAATGTTATGTTCTGAGAAATAAACAGTAATGACAAAATGAATTATAACAGGGAAAACACAGTTTCTTGGATATTTTTACATTAGTTTCATCCTGGAAAGCAAGACCACAGTAATATAAAATCAGCTCTCCAATACAAAATTTAGGAAATTCTTCCACAAAAAGTTGGAATGAACATGTATGAAACCTAATAAAAATTTTTATTGGAATATATTTGCTATACATTTATACTGTGGTGAAATAAATAATCTTAAAACAAGTTGCGTGGGTTAGCTTAGCAGTTACATGACTATATAAAATTGATTTTTAGTACAACCAAGAAGCACACCCAGAAAAACAAAATCACATGAAAGGCATGATTATTTATTTAATTATGTGGGATCATTTACAACTTGAAGAAATGATATATGCTTTATTTGTCACATCAGGTTTATTAAACAAAGGAAGTATGAAAAATATTTTTAATATGTAAGAACTCTATGTTATAATTAAAAGGCATTTGCCACTAGAAAAATGCTTTTAAACAATAATTCTACTTTGGAAATTATAAAATGCAGCCACAGATAGATATTTTGTCACATATAGATGTCTAAATAAATATAAAAATAAAATTTTAATGGATCAGATTAGCTACAACACACTGAGAAGGGGCCATTTATTATTTTACTGAAGAGGAAAAATAAAATAGATATTTTGTGATTCTACCACTTAAAACTCAACTCTAAAATATACTTTTGCTTATAAGCACACAATGCAGAGAATTTAACCATCAAATTGGCTAATAAAGATAGTATTTGCATTGGTTTAAATCAGTACTTCTGTGAATTACAAATAAAATTAAAAATTGTGCCACATGAACAAAACTTTATAGTAGCATGAAGATTAGTGCCCCCCCAAAATAATTACTGATAATGTTTTAAGTCTGCCAAAATGCATATTCATATATAAAAGGCACAGCATCATTTACATGCATAAAAATTCACACACACAAAAAAACGATATAACTCTAAAATTTAGTAATTCAATTAAAAAACTGACTTAAGGGGGCAAATAAGATAAGAAATGAATACAGTTAATAAAATAGTTGATAAAGTAAGAATCCATTGAGATAGGGGAATTAGAGAAGTACATAAATATGATCTAAACCAGAATATAAATGCTTCTCTATGAGAAGGACATCTAAAATACTTGCGAGTTCAGAGAGAAGATTATAACTGATTGAACAGAACAAAATATTTTGTATAAGAACTAGCACATTAAAAAGACCATGAGAAAAGGTAAGGTTTCAGTGCATGGAAGAGGAAGAGGAAGAGGAATTCCAGGTGGGAGGAGGAGTAAGGGGTCTCTACTTCTGCTTATGGAAATGAAGAGCAGTCAGCTTTGGTTTGCAGCTTCTAGCTGCACAAAAAGGCAGTTTCATACTTAATCTGTCAGGTTACACAAGAATTTATATGTAAGTCACAAGTTTCTGTAGGTAGTGAAAACAAACTTTCTTTGAAGTCTAATTCTCAATTTAATAACAAACAGCTCAGTGTACAGACATGCAGGCATTATATTTTAGTATTTCTATCGGTATTAACCTGTAACTCTCAGAGATTTACCACAGTACCTGACGAATGATTAAATTTTAAAGACTGTAACTATCAAAAGCATAAATATTAATACATTTGTATAACTAAATAGGAAATAAAAATTCCAGAATAAATTTAAAAATCAATGGTCTTTCTCCTACCAAGAATTATGAAAACATTATGTGCTCTCTGATTCAGAAGAGTTGGCCCTTTAAAATCTGACTGTATTTAACTGTACAAAAGCAGAGCTTAATTAACTTAATTCAAAATTTCTAAAATGAAATAATCTCTCTGGTCTTATTTCTTATCAGAACCTGTTTTAAATTCAGCTAATTAGTCAAATAGATTTGCATTTCTCTTTATTATTTTCCTTCTAAAGATAAGAGTAATCAAAAAGATTACTTTCACTTTAGAAAAACACATTATAATTACTTTATCATTCATTGTAATCTTCTGAATTTAATCCCCATTAGTGAACAATGAATATATCAATAGCTTAAAATATATTGTTAAATAATTTTATGGGCTATTAGGCAGGTGAATTTAACTTCCAGAGATTAAATTCCTTCTTTTTAAAGAAATATAAGCTATGTTAGCATTATTCCTCTTTATAATTCCATGTTAGCATTATAACTCTTTGTCACTGTGCTTTCAACTGTGAATCCCTATTTTCTTACTAACCAAATTCAAATATGGCCTATAAATATCTTGGTAAAATAAATGAAAACTTAATTTCTCCCTAAAAGTGAAACACAAGAAATTCCAAATATCTTTCCAAAAATGGGTGAAAAGAAGGGAGGAAGGAAATAACACATCATGAAAGTTTAAGAAAGGTAAGAAAGCTGAGTTAACAAGTTGTTTCACAAAAATGATACACTTTTCAGATTTTGAATATCAAAAAGAAAAACAACACAGCTAAAACCTGCCCTACACTATGCCACTAAGAAAAGGGGAGACATGAGAAATACTGGGAATCATAACCAGTATCCACGTATAGAAACTAAGTGAAATAGTATTTCAACTTACACGTGCACTGGTACACAGAAAAGCTATCATCCAAAGAAAAAATTAACGATAGCAATATTCAGTTATTAGTACAATAATAGTATAAAATTATTTCACTATGATTGCACACGTTCATGGGCAGGAAACAAGGAAAGAAGAAAAGGAGGCAGGAGAAAAGGCATACAGGTAGGAAAAAAAGAAAAGAAAGGCAGATTGGAAAATAGGAAAGAAGAGAAAGAAGGAGAAAGGAAATTCCTGATGAAAAGCCGAGCAGAACCAAGCACTGTCTGGCATTGCAATACCTGTCAGTCATGATGGGACCTAAATAATTCATTCGGTTTCTTCGGATTTTTTACTATTATGCTTGAGATGGTGCCAGTACTTTTTTAAGTATTAAGCTTTTTTTAAGCACCTTAAACAAAGTACTGAAAAGCCAATCTGAATTACTGTATCGAAAAACCAAAGACTTTTGTCCAAGGGAGTTCCCCTGGGTAGGTTCAGAGATAAAATGCTAATAATTATGGCATACCGAACTCTATTTAATCCACACAAAGGACTCCAAATTCATCACTACAACTTTTGTAGATGAAGCATAAACAAGACTGTGATTTTTTTCTGTAACCCACACTGTACCTCACTCAAAGAATGAACCTGAACGGAATACTGGTTTGAGCAGAAGATCTGCATTGCCAAAGAGCAAAGCTCATGCAGAGCTCTTGGTAAGTTTAGTCTTTAGAAAAATTGCTACTTCTATGCAGCACTTGGCCCTGCCCCATCTATACCTCTGATTCCCTGTCAGTATTAAAACATGTCCCAACAGCAGCCACTTCACCTGGGCCTAAACAAAGAGAAGAATTTAAGACGTGACAAAATAATATTTTCTACAATCAAAGGATCAATGAAAAGAACTGAGATTTGGATTAATGTTGTTACCAGACAGTAGTTGAAGTCATACACTTTACAGATTTAAAACTCCTAATCATATAGTCTTGAAAAAACGATAACATTTTAATTTTACTTCTCCATGTCTGGTTTGAATATTTTGCTCATCTAATATTGAGAATTGTTTTTAAGTTTATGTAAGCCACTCTCCATAGAAGCTGTGAAAGATTATAACATGAGTCTCAAAAAAAAAATTGTATCATACACATACAACTACTTACTACCTTTCTGATCAATAGTCCACGTATGGTTTGAACTTGCAATGATTAAAGTCCCATCAGAAACCTCATGGCAAAAACGAAAAGCTAATTTCTCTAATTTTTAATTAACTACTGAATACTGTAACATGATTATATTTTTTTTCAAAAAGTCACATTTAGAATAAAGTGTTCTATTAAATTAAAAAAAATCCATGCACGACATTAAAGCAGGTCAGAAAGAAGCTGTTCATATTATGTCGAAGACAATATCACATCTCCTACAGCCGTCTCAGAGTCCTGACTGTGGTTAGAGCTGATCCCCGTATCCGAGTCCGTATCATTCGTGTACGTGCTGACTACTCTTTTAGGAAAGGGAGGAACCTCTCCGCTGCTGTTGGAAACCTGGGCTTCCTTCCCTCTGGTTTCCTGTAGCTGGGACCCATCTTTGTTGCTAATGTGAAGTGAGCTGAACTCCTTCATCAGGAGTTCATATTCTTTTGCTTTCATCTGAAGTAATGAGTCACTGTATTTAATCTCCTTCTGGATGCCACTCAAATGAGAGTGGATTTTCAAACCAGTTTTCATGCTTTTCTCCAGATCACCCTTAATGCTTTCTAAATTAGAGCTTTCCAGTTCACTAGAAGCTGCCCCTTCTGCATCTTCATTTATTTCCATGCAAACACTTTGTACCTCCTTTTCTATTTCAGCGGAGAGTTTATCGATGAGCATTCGGTAATTCTTGAGTCTTTCCTCCAGCTGTGCAATCCCATCGCGTTCACCGAGGTCCTCCAGAATCCGGCACTCCTCAGACTGCGTGTCCAGCTTCTGCTCAGTTTCGCTGACACCGGGCTTTAAATATGCATCCTGAACATAATTTTCTCCATCATTTTCCACCCGATCAAGGTGGAACTTAGCTTCACACTTCTCGATTTCCATATCCAGCTCTTTCATTCTCTTGACTTGCTGATGAATAGTATGATCCTGGGAAATGATCAGATGGACTAACGTCTCCATATTATCTCGGTCGTTGGAAACTGTGTCCTGTTTAATTTTAGCCAGTTTCCGGAAGGTTTTTCTGACTATTCTTTTCTGTTTATCTGGTGGCAATGTCTTCATGTAATTTGCTGGGCTGAGCTCCCACAGCGTTTCTGTGTTTTGCACTAACTTGGTTTCAGCTGTCCGCCACAAAGGAACTGGAAGAAAAGCATCGGCCTTCACTAGAACCAACTGCATGTTGGGCTGCTCCTCCCCCCACGCTTTCCAAAGCTTTAAGATTTTGGTGAGTGGAGGAAGAACCCGTTCTGAGCCTCTCCACTTCTCTATGATACAGTAATCATTGGGCTTCCCCAGGAGAAATCGTCTCTCTCCGAATGTGGTCTCGTGTTCCTCAAGCAAAGCCTGGATGACATCAGCAGAGGTGGTGCGTTTCGTTAACCCACAGACAATCTTCTCTTCTTGGCAAACCCAAACCACAATTTCCTTCTCTTCTGAATCCATGTGTTTAGTTGGAGATCTGAAAGAAAAACAAAGCACATTCTATTTCTGTCATCACCTTTGTAAACTCAGAAAGATGGTTTAACACTAATACCCGTTCTCCATTTTACTCTTAATAAGACAAGCAGTTTGACATTGAGATACATAAGCAACAGAAGATTTAAAGCAAGGAAAAAAAATAGAAGTCTCTGAATGTTCTTTTTATTTCCCAGTGTTCTTTGGAAAGGGCATATTGCCATCTAAGAAAACTGAGGCTATTTCAATTTATTTTAGAAGTTAGCCATGATGTAACCATAGTTACAACTGCTGGAGTTGAGACAATAATCAAAGGGGAAATAAATAAGAGGAGGCAGAATAAGCCTATTTTTGCGGAGCTTTAAGACTAAGGTAGGACCACGGAAGTCTATGTAGATACGTGGAGTGATATTAAAATTATACGGCCAACAATAGTTCAATATGGAAAACTACCATTCTTTCATGGAAAAGATATTTATGATGCTGAGTGATACCTGAAGATAGTAAGGATACAGTAATAAACAAAGATGAACACAGACACGAACATGTAACTAATATAGTAGCAGAGAGTGGGAAACACTACACTAAACGGGGGAAAGCAATAGAAAAGGACTTGGAAGAGGGATACTGTTTTATTTTAGAGTGTTTAGGATAGGCTACCAAAAGAAAATGACATTTGAACACAGACATCAATTATGAAAAACAAGCAACCAGAGATCTAAGGGAAGTATGTGAGGAAGAGTGCACAGAAGCATACTCACAGCGTCAGGCGAATGCAGACGCATGCTGAGGGTGGAGGAGCTGGTAGCTGCTACCGGTGGGACAGAGAGTCCAAAAACAAGCAAAGGAAGTTGAGGAGAAAGGCAAACTCTCATGGGCCATTATACGGCGTTTGCATTTTGTTCTAATTCGAATAGGAGGCCATTAGAAAGCTTTTATTAAAGGCGAGATCGAATCTAATTTATGCTTTAGATATATCTGGCTTCTAAGAAATAAACTGTGAAGAAGGAAAAAGTACAGGCAGAAAGTCTAAGAGATAGATGATGATTTTCTGGACTAGGTTTTAGCAGTACAGTTATTAAAAAGCGGGCTCGGTGCCCATAGCTCAGTGAGTCGGGCGCTGGCCACATACACCGAGGCTGGCAAGTTGGAGCCTGGCCTGGGCCTGCTAAGTAACGACGACAACTGCAACAAGAAAAAGGCATTGTGGTGGGTGGCTGTAGTCCCAGCTACTTGGGAGGCTGAGGCAAGAGAATTGTTTAAGACCAAGAGTTGGAGGTTGCTGTGAGTTGTGACGTCACAGGGCACAGCAAATCCACCCAGGGCAACAGCTTGAAACTTTGCCTAAAAAAAAAAAAAAGGTGATCAAAGTTACCATGCACACACACATATTTACACAAATAATATATCCTGGATGTATGTATACACATATAAATACCACACACACATATATGTATATGAGCATGATAGTACCTTTCTCTACATTATAGAGTAGTGGTCCCCAATCTTTTTGGCACAAGGAACTGGTTTCATGGAAGACAAATTTCCATGGAGTAGGGGAGATGGGGGATGGTTTTGATATAAGTCTGCAAGTAATTGATTTATTATAGTCTCTGCAGGCAAACCTCTCTGCTAAGGATGATCTGTATTTACAGCTGTTTCCCGATTATCAGGGATTAGATCCTCAGAAGGAGCACATGACCCGGATCCTTCTCCTGTGCAGTTCAGTAGGGTCGGGGATCCCATGGTGATCCCACCACTGATCTGATAGGAGGCAGAACTTGGTGGTGATGCAAGTGAGGGAGCGGCTGTAAATACAGAGGAAGCTCAGCTTGCCCACACACTATGTATCTTTAACTCCATGTGGCCATAATGATTTAAAATAAAAAATTTAAACAATAGGTTTAAAGACAGAAACTATCAATCATAAAGCATCTAAATATCATAGGCACTGCTCACATCTATGGCCTGTATTAAGTTATTTACTTGTCACAGTTATGTAAGGTTATATTTTTCCAGCTAATGAAATGGAGGCACAGAGGGTGTTAGTGACTTGCCTGAGGTCACACAAATTAGTGGTACAGTGAGAATTGAAACTCAAGCAAGAAAACTAGCTCCAGAGTCTGCGGTTTTAACGACTATACTGTAAAAGCAAATTTATAAGTTTGATAATTTAAACATGTGGATTAAGTTGGACACAAATAAACTTCTTTTTAAATAATAACTTAATTGATTGATTGATTTTTTTGAGACAAAGTCTCACTTGGTCACCCTTGGTCGAGTGCTTTGGCCTCATAGCTCACAGCAACCTTAAACTCTTGGGCTCAAGTGATCCTCTTGCTTCAGCCTACCAAGTAGTTGGGACTATAGATGCCCACCACAGCATCCAGCTATTTTTAGAGAAAGTGTCTCACTCTTGCTCAGGCTGGTCCTAAACTCCTGAGCTCAAGCAATCCATGCACCTCAGCTTTCCAGAGTGCTGGGATTACAGGTGTGAGCCACTGCACTCAGCCTGAAGAATAACTTCATAATATAAATTAGCCTTTGACAGCAGTCAGCACATAGTGCCCCATTAGAGCACCCAGTTGTTCAAGGAAGGACTTTTCCCCCATGGAGAAAAATGTACAGGAATTGTTACTTTCTGTGCCTTAAAAAAATTTTAAAAATCATTTTTATTCTTTAGCTGATGCGGTGGTGTTGTATTAAAGGGTTCTGGGCTGGCCAGGGTATCTCCCTTAGCTGATAAAACTCTCATGCATTCAAAAGTCCTTACTGCTGTCTCCTCAGAGTAGTCCCCTATCCTGTTCTCTGTTATGGTTGGGAACCATTGGTTCTGGGCCTGTAGTTAAGACCTCCTGTAAATTCATAAGGCCTACTTTAGAGCTGTGAAGAAGACTGGAAAACAGGAAGCAGAGAATCCTTTTAAGGAGCAAAGGAGCAAATTAATAATCATGTTGTACCGGACAATGTCCCAATTTTTCTATGACCCCTGTTCCAGTTGGAGTCTTTCCTACTTTGGAGGGATCAAGGTCTTATACATTGTGACTTCCCATGGGGAGCTATTCGTTTCCAGCTCATGTGGACAGTGTAGCATTAAGCACTAGCGGTTATTATGCACATTAATTCTACCTTATATGTATATATGGAAAAATAGTACCCCCATTAAATACTTCACAATCTGGCTGAAAACCTTCCTTTTCTTTTTTATTTCCTTGCATTTTCTCAGGTCAGCTATTGCTAAATATTCTGAGGAATTTTTACAGCTATCATTCAAACTGAATAATACTCAAAACTCCTCCCACTTGACTGAACACATTTTTAAAAAGTCAATAGCCATTCATTATGCAATATAGGCAATAAGAGTTCCACCAACTAGGATATGCTTCATTGTCTACAATCTACTTTATCGCAGACTTATAATTTTGAAACTTTATTTATTTCACACTATAGCTCTGAGTTTCTGTTCATCCATTCAACAAATATTTGCTGAGCGCCTCCTCTGTAGATGGCACTGTCTTGGGAAATTTTTATGATACAAAGACATGTATGATGTAAAAGACAAGGTCTCTGGCTTATTGTGAAAAGACAGTGCAGGGTCGGGCGCAGTGGTTCACGCATGTAATCCTAGCACTTTGGGAGGGTGAAGCATGTGAAGCTTGAGCTCAGGAGTTCGAGAACAGCATGAGCAAGAGCAAGACTCTGTCTCTACTGAAAACGAAAAAAAAAAATTAGTGTTCATGGTGCGTACTTATAGTCCCAGTTAACTTGGGAGGCTGAGGCAAGAGGATGTCTGGAGCCCAAGACTTTGAGGTCGCTGAGAGCTATGCTGCCTATGACACTGAGCGACTCTGACTCACCAAAACAAGCAAACAAAGAAAACAGTTCCAGGGTTCAGCAGGGGACACTGCTTAGTGTCAGTTCCAACGCTAAGTTGTGTATTATAGTAGTGGTACCTAAATGCTCAACTGACATAGATTTATGACCCGCAGCTTCATTTCATAAAGTTAAAAAGAATGCATTCAAATCAAAGCTGTGGAAACAACACAAAATTAATATTCTTCAAAATGAAACTAATTTAGACCTTAAATAAACATAACTTTATAGAAATACTTGTTTTCAAGCATTTGGTTACATCCCCATGCAACCTAGTCATCTGATAAAAATAATTCAACACTAGAACTTAGGCTAAATGAAATGTTCCCTTCCAAACCTTTGGAAATTAATTTTTTAATAGCAATGATCACATCTACAAACACAAACACAACAAAAGGTTAAAACCACAAACCTAAATAAGTTGGTTTGTTATGTAATAAAATGTAACAAACAGTTCTTACCTAATTAATTCAAATCTGGTAGTTGAGAAACATACCCTCTGATTCCAATGCAACAGGGCATTGCCCTTTCAAAATAAAAATACACACTTATATTGCATGGCTCAGAGGGTTCTGTTTTGCTTCAATATTGCATGGCTCAAAGGGTTCTGTTTTGCTTTACTTGGCTTTTGTGTGAGGAGGTGAGGAGGTAAACTTTTTACTAGGTCTTAAACTCTACAAATCACACAAAAACGGGAAACTCAGACAGCTTTATTTGGTTTTTAATTTATAAATTTTCATATCCCCATAATACACTTCCATTTTCTATTCTTACTCTAGGGTTTTAGTTCCATATATAAGTAATGTAAGTAATGTCACTATCAATTTAATTAATATTATTATTTTCCTCAGCTCACTTTGCTCTTGCTCACTCTGTGTTTTAATAGCTTAACCTAATTTTTCCTGCTTATTACAAATGTTTATTGATATTTACAAAAATTTCCAATCCAGTGCATTTATTATTTTTTAGAGTATTGTGGCTTTGTGCATCCCTGAAGTTAAGAACTTATGTACATGGTTTTTATTAATATTATTCCAATTTCACAAGTAAGAAAACTGAGGCAAAGAAAGGGTAGGTAGCTTACCTAAAGTCACAATGCTAGGAAGTAGGAGTGGTCCTTCTAGACCTGGGATACATGTTAACATACAACTATTCCCTGAAAATAAATTACGATAGCCATTATGACTAGCCACTTACAAATATTCCCTAATTTTTGTGAACTGATTATAATATAATAGCTATTTTTAAATTACTTGGAACTCAATGCATTTATCTTTATAATTTTTTTGACCTTCTATAATAAACTAGATTGAATTCTTTGAGGTTAAGAATAAATTTCCCTTCTTTTAACTCTATCATTCATCCATTTGAACATTGCCTTTATACTTATTATCTGAGTGTGTAAAATTAAGGGAATGGAGACAAAGAGATTAAAGTAGATACTAATGGTGAGCAGTGATATGGACTGTGGTTCCAAGAGTGGTCCTTACTAGGTACTCTGGGAAGGAGTAAGCAACGGTGACAGTCCTGCTCGAAAGCTACACAGGAAGACAACAGTGGTTTGCAAGTATAGGTTAGTTAAAATTAACTGGTTATAAAGTAAGGATTGCCTGATACGTTACGGAGTAAAATCTTCAAAAATTGTGCATTTACAAAGATAAAATAACCGTCACAGTCACAGTCACATATAGTTCATTTTAGTTTGGAATTTTAGGTTAATTTGATAACTGGCCATTGCTACAATTAGCAAACAGATAAGAAATTTTATAAGTCAGAATTTAGTTAGGTCATGAATTCAAACTCAAGTACTTAGTGTTCCTAATATTTTATAAACCATTAAATTTTTTGAATAAGTTATGTGCAAAGAAAGATTTGAATCAATTATTCACCTCATCATTTATAATAAGGAAATTCACAAGATGTCCACCTTAATCAAGTAAAAACAATGAGCAAATAAAAATTTAAAATACTAACTTATATAATGCTAAGTAGGTATTTCAGATTTTGGTTCTGATTAAAATAAAAATAATCAATAAACCTTAAGAAATTTTACAGTGGAAATTTGTGTTGAAAAACAGGATTTAGATTATTATGTGGACTTGAAGTACTTGTCTATTTTAAGAATGGTTCTTAACCAAAAAAAAAAAAAAAGTGCTCTTTACGTCATTTTTAAATTGTGATTCTCACTAATACATAACTATTCCAAACAATTATCTTTTACTATGTTTTAGGTATTGGAAACAGAACTGAAACACAATTTATTACATGTTCTGAACACATTATACTACAATTAAAATTATGCGGTATACATTTATAATATTTTTCATGCATATACTATTCTTAGTTTTTTGTGTGTTTTTGATACTTTCTTAAATTGATAATATTAAATGCAACCTAAGGGTCTCATGAAACAATTCTGCTGCTTAGCACACTTGTGTTTATTTTAAAATAATTCATAATCACAATATATGTTTGAAGAGTACTCATATACATGCGGAAAAACATTTTTAAATGTTCATAATGCTAACATATTTATTTTTATTTAATTCCTTAAATTCTTTTTTAACTGAAATATTAATGAATTTCATTTGTAAATATTCGCAAATATATATAGAAGGAAACTTGGACTTTAAATTTTAAATTTATGATTTTATCTCCATTATCACTAGTAGACATTTTGAATTCAGATAAATCATTTTTTCTAATCCTGTGTACCCTTCACTGCAGGAATGCAATGTATATATCAGAATTATATTTCTCACATTCCTGCAAGTATCAAAGAGTTTTGAGAAATGTGAAAATTGTACTGTATAAATGTGGGTTATTAACAATAAAAAATTACCACTAGCATTTTTAATACAGAGGAGAATGAAATATCTTAGTATTTTTATTCAACAACCTTATTGAACTTACTACTTAGTTAATAATGTCATTTTACAGACATTTTCCAGCTTGTACCACACTCTTTTTTGTCAGTTTCAACTAGTCTATTTGCAAGTATACTATTAATATAAAATAATCCTTACCAATAAGAGATAATTTTAAAATCATTAGTTTTTACTTTGGCTCAAAGATGAGCCGAAAACATACTTAAAACTCTCCAATTTTGGTTAAGCTTGTCCTAATGAGGCATATTTTACTAAAAGTACACGTACATATCTAATTATTCTTCTACAACTATTTCACTATTCAGGTTAGCCTTTGTTAGAATATCCTGTTCATGGGCGGTGCCTGCGACTCAGTGGGTAGGGTGCTGGCCCCATATACCAAGGGTGTTGGGTTGAAACCCACCCCCTGGCCAGCTAAAACAGCAGTGGCAACTGCCAAAAAAAAAAAAATAGCCGGGCGTTGTGGTGGGCGCCTGTAGTCCCAGATACTCAGGAGGCTGAGACAAGAGAATTGCTTAAGCCCAAGAGATGGAGATTGATGTGAGCTGTGACAGAGTGAGACTTTCTCTTAAAAAAAAAAAAAAAAAAAAAAAAGAATATCCTCTCCATAAATTCAAGATTTCTATGACAAACAAAACTTTTCAACAGTATACATTAGCATCTTTCAGGTACTTTTTCATATTCACTCTGAAATAGTGACAATTTAAATAGAGGACTGCTTATGTTGACTCTTTTTGTCAATCAGGAGTTTAAAAATATTTTTTACATTGGCCGGGCAAGTGGCTCATGCCTGTAATCCTTGCACTCTGGGAGGCCAAGGCAGAAAGATCCCTTGAGCTCAGGAGTTGCAGACCAGCCTGAACAAGAGCCAGACTCAGCATTTGAAAAGGAGGTTTACAGCCATCCAGGTTTTACGGGAAGAGGAGGACAAGACAATATCTGTAGTCTTTAGAGCAGTGGTTCTCAACCTTCCTAACGCCGCGACCCTTTAATACAGTTCCTCATGTCCACATTTCCTCCTAAATGGCCTCAAAACTATCTGCAGGTTGAGTTTGGGCCTGTAGTCCCAACTACTTGGGAGCATGAGGCAGGAGGATTGCTTAAGCCTGGGAATCTGAGGTTGCAGTGAGCTTTGATGATGCCACTGTACTGTAGCCGAAGTGACAGAGCAAGACTCTGTCTCCAAAATGAATAAGTAAACAAATCAAAATACTAATATTTTTACTCTGAATAACTTATCTTAATACCACAAAACTATACAGAAATAAAATGAGTTGGCTTATAACTGAATATATAACTTTTATACGAACAAATATTTCTTCAGCATACTTTCACTGAGTTACTGCTCAAGATTAACAAAACATCAAGGAATGAATTAAAAAGTTGAGCCTTTACATTTCAAAATAAAATAAGTTATTGACTATAATAATGCAATGCCACACTGGACATGCAACAAGATATATAATTCTAGAAAAGGGATTCAGTGAGAAGGCAAAGAAAAATAAAGATAAATGGACAACATGTGGCTACTTTATTCAGCTATCCAAAGGAAAAAGGCATTGAAGCTGGGTACAGAGGAATCAAAGAACACCATTTCTTCCTAGTCTATAAACAGACACCAAACTTCAGCTGAAATTTGATACGTGAAACTTAGCAGGATAAATATTTCATATTAAACCAAATTTCAAGACTGTATGAATAACTAAAATGTTAAATTTTTAGTTCAGAATAATTAATATATGTTTCTCAAACCCAGTATATGAATATTATCATGTGATGTGTAAATATATATCAAAAATATTTGACACTTTGAATGTATTTTTCATAGAACCGATGCAATAATTTTATTAACTAGGGCAGCTTGGAAAATATCATACAAACACTATCTCAAGTCAATGTAAAGAAGTGATTCTAAGAGCAATGCTTTTATTGCTTGCACCTCTACAGAATAAGACTTCATGGTTAAAAATTAGAGTTAGAACCTTTTCAGTTCCAAGCTGCTGGTGGCACCTGTGCCTGGAGATTGTGATGAAAGACTTCGTCAGATCCAAGGAAAAGAACTATGAAGGTTTGGAGGCGTATTTGAGTCCTGGCCAGCTGCCTAAAGACTGGTTGTCTTTCTTTCTTATTACTATTACTTATTCTCAGTAGTTCTCTACTGGGGTTGATTTTGCCCCCAAGAGATATATGGCAATATGTGGGGACATTATTGGTTTTTGCATCAGGTCTAACGGTGCTACCAGAATCTAGTTGGTAGAGGGCAGAGACATAAATACTGTATCTCAACAGTGTACAAGATAATCTTTCCTATCAAAGAATTATCTGGCCTAATGTCAACACTGGCACTGTTGACAAATCCTGTTCCATATTTGAAGTAAAATACAGTTTCATCATAGCAACAACTTTACCTCCTTTTTTTTCTTACTCCTACTGGGGAAATCCAATAGGAAAATGTATTTGAGCAAAAATATAACAGAGACTTTACCAATCTTATGTAGTATAAAATAAATGATGAAAGTTGGCGTTCTATGTAATGAAGTATAAATGGAAATTACTTTTTTGCTCTTTTTCAACCCATAATCAATCTTCATGCTTCTTCTTTTTATCTTATCCAACTGGACTTTCCTACTTTCTTGGTAGAGTGCCATTGCATCATAGCTCACAGAAACCTCAAACTCTTGGGATCAAATGATTCCCTTGCTCAGCCTCCTAAGTGGCTGGGACTACAGGTGCCCGTCACAATGCCCAGATATATATATTTTGAAGTGATGGAGTCTCACTCTTGCTTAAGCTGGTCTGGAACTTTTGAGCTCAGGTAATCCACCTGCTTCAGCCCCCCCCCCAGAGTGCTAGGATTAGAGGCATGAGCCACTATGTTCAGCCTCTTGGACCTTCCTTTGTTAATTCCTGAGCTGGTTCTAGGGAATATTGGGAATTAAATTTAAATTTAGATCCTATAAAAACTTCAGTATTCAGAATAAGGTCAATTTTAGTTCAGGGAAAAATAATCAAGTCTAATCAATCTTTCTCCCTTATTAAATAGTATCAAAAAAGGCCCATAAAATGGGGAGTAATCTGTGGTATACACACAAAAAGAAAATGTGTAGATGACAAGAGAATCTGGGAATGGTGAAGGGGGCCTATGCGGTGCCAGGGTTGTGGTGAAGGCTGGACACCAGCATAATGGTTTATTACAGCATTCCTCTTTTATGCCTCCTTGCTGTCCTTTGTGCCTGGACAGAGGGGACAAGCCAAGATCAGCATTTGAAAAGGAGGTTTATAGCCATCAATGGTTTACCGGACGGGGAGGACAAGACAATATCTATAGTCTTTAGAGCAGTGGTTCTCAACCTTCCTAATGCTGTGGCCCTTCAATACAGTTCCTCATGTTGTAGTGACCCCCCAGCCATAAAACTATTTTCGTTGCTATAAAATAACTTGTGGGGTCAGCACAAATGAGGAACTGTATTAAAGGGTCTCGGCATTAGGAAGGTTGAGAACCACCACGTTAGAGGATGAAAGGGCACCAGAGACCACTGTGGGAAATGAAAGAGAAAACATCCTCCTTAGTAAAGTATCAAGAGTGGGAGAGTAAGCATCCCACAGGCACGGTACGAATTTGGAACTAGGAGGTGAACAACTACTGGGTCACGCAAGAGAAAAACAAATCCCAGAAGAGGGAGGGAGAAGCTATCAGATATAACATATGGGCTCCTGCCTGTGAAAGACTCAATTACAACTCTGACTTTACCTTATGAACACAAACAATGTAGCCTAATTATATTGTAGGATAATCCAAAATAAAAAAAAAAATTAAAAAAGCAAAACATAAAAATTTCTGCTATATTTTAGTTAGAGAGGGGGAGTTGTATACATGGAAGATATGCCTGGAAAGGCAGAAAGAAGAGCCTTTACAAAAACCTCGTTACACCTATCCTCAGGAGGTGGAAGCTTATTTTTTCCCCCAATATCACTAAGCAATTTAAAGTCACAAAAACAAAACCAATATTAGTAAAGCATATGTTATTCACCTATATGTGTTCAGTATTCTGACCAATAATAATACAGAGGAAAAAATAGTTTCTGCTTAGTGAATCTGACGCAGCAGGAAACACAAGATTTTAATGACTCATCGCAGTCATATTTTTAATGGAGAAGATATATGACTACAATAGTTTTAAAGGCCCTCCTCAGTTCTTTTGCAGAACATCTTATCCAAGTAAGTTGCTAAATCTCATGGGTCCAGCCTAGGGAACCCTTCAGTTGCTCATTGTATGGAACGTCCGTATTAAAAAGTCAGCAAATAACAATTGGAGACAGAATGACCCAAAATGTAAGCTTCACAAATAATAATTAGGAAGGAAACTATAAAACAAAATAGTTGAGTTCAGTATATTTATCTCAGGCTCAAATATGGCAATAATTAGTAGAAATTCATATTACTCTGAATAAAAACATATAATTCATGAAAGAATAAGGAAGAGTTTGGAAAAGGTGCACGTATACTAAATTAAGCTGTATATCAGAGATTATAAGCTGGGCTTTGGGTTTGCAAATGCAGCTCTATACCATATGAAGTGTTAAATATTAAGGATGTCACAAATATCAGATTTTGATGCTACAGAATTAAATAAAATGTCACGGCTATTTTCCAACAAAAAGATGATAATTTCAAATTTAATAGTAGCTTTAAAGTTGTCAGAGTGCAACTATAATTAATTTAGCTATTAGCTTTATCATTATTATGTAAAAGGAAAAAAAGTATGTATTGCATAATACAATCAGGTGACTCTGTAATTAGAAAAAAATTAATGACCCAAACCCAAGAAGAAATTTAGATACATAATTGGGCATGGATAAATTTTTAAATGTTTGATTAAAAAAAGTTTGATGTAAGTCAAATGATTTTACCTCAATAATAATTATGAATTATAATTTTCCTCAAGTTTCATTAGTGAATGAAACTTTTCTTTTAAAATGTATGGTTAAATAGTGAGGATATAATATAAATATAAGATAAGATGATTCTTATGTTGAAGAAATTGTCATATTGCTAGGAAGACTAAAAGATAAGTTCAGAGAAAGAGATTTAAAAATTTTGAGACCATACTAAACAATATTGGAAATCATTGAGATACACTCTAACACAAATGTGCTATAAAATTTCAGAGAAGGAAAACAACAACCATCAAAGTACTATTTAATAAATAATAAGAATACATAGAAGTTGGTCTCAATGCCTTCAATTAATTCTCATTCCCATAACCCTTTGTAAAAAGTCAGATTGAGTAAGAGTCTCACGAGATTTAATATGGAACAAGGATGCTAATTTGGATGTTGTCTACAAAAAAGATCAATTCAAATTGTGGCTTAACATGATTAATGTGGGCCTGGTAATTGAGGAGCAGCTGCTGAAAAATAATACAGTAACTGAAGAAAAGAACAATGGAGAACAGGTAAATGATACACTGTTTAATAACAAGGTAGAACCTCCATAACTGGCCAGCTCCTACGCTGGCCTCCACCTTACGTTGAACTATCATAGACTGGACACCCATCACATGTATTCAGTGGAAGTGCCTTATGTTGACCACCTCTGTATGTTGACCAGTTTGTTACAGACCTTTGAGTGGTCAACTTACAGGATCTACTGTATTTCACAAATATCCTATGCTTAGTATACGCCAGCCAATGTTCTAAGTGCTTTATGCCTATAAATTCACCTGATTTTCATTACAACCCTATAATAGGTTCTATTACAAAACCTATTTTACAGATAAGAAAACTGAGGCACAAGAGATTAAATGCTTGTTCAATGTTACCCTCCTCTAATAAGTGAGCAAAAATAAGTTTAGACAAAAGAGTTAGGGTGATTAATCTTACCATTGATAAACATTCCATTCAGTCTAATATAATATTTCGCCAAGTTTTCTTTTTGAACCCAGATACAAAATTTGAACTCATTGAGAAAAAAGGCTTTTATGGCATCATATGAAAAATATAAGACAATAGAATATTTATCACCTACTTTGGTATATGACCAATAGATGAAAACTGAAGGCAGTTTAAGTAAAGCAAATCTGCTGTGCATTAGAAATAGCAATGTTAAATGAAAATATGATGGTCTTTCTTTAAAGCTCATCCACACATACAAAATAAGGTCTAAATGAAATTAAAATTAGAGAGGCCGACAAATGGTGAAGTAGCTGTGACCTGCACACTGACACTGATTGCTCTGATTAATTTTACCCAGGGTGTAGGGAATCCTTCTGCAGTGTGGCTTTGGATCATGGAGCTGCAGTCCTAGGAAGAGATGAGTACACAACTTTCATCCATGAATAATACAATAGAGTATAATAAGATGTTTGCTTAGGTTGCTAAGAAAATATGATCTCTGTTTTGATACATGAAGTATGAAAAGTACTTGTATGATAGTTTCACCTAAACACAAACCCTTACCACTTAAAATAGTTTGAAAATCACAGCCCTTCCCAAATTCAATTGCTCTATGAAAAATTAGGATAGTCAACAATTAAGAAATAAACATGAAAATAAAAAAATTACCCTGAAAATTATAACTGTATACATGCGTGCATATGTATGTGTGTGCTTATGTATACACAGACATAAATGCATATATTAACTAGTGTTTTGCTCCACTAATGCCAGTTTAATTTCCTAGGAAGTAATGCTATAAACCAGTCATGCAGCATAAGAAAAACCCTAGACATTCCATTGCTTCAGGATAGCTATAGTACATAAACCCCATAAAGAGAGAAAAGGGAAGGGAATGTGTAAAGAATGTGTATTAGAGACTCCTGGAGGTTAAGTAAACGAAGCTCATAGTTCAGATTCCGGAAATTGATTATAATCAAAATGTAAATATTTAACATGCATTATTTACCAGATGAAGTGCTGAGAAAAGTCTAATCTCATTGGAAATTCTAATGCTCACTTCACAGTTCTACCTTCACCTGGGAAGTACTTAAGGAGTTCTTACTGATTTGCATTTTGCACAAAAATATTTTTTAACATATTTATCTAAAGAAAAGTTACCTAGCCTGAATATTTTATTTAATAATAGCTATAGTTATCTCATTTATTAGCATTATTTCCCTTTTTATAGCCAAATCCATAATTGGCTTTGTGGAAGTTATCTCCCATCCATGGTGATTTTAAGTTTCTATCTTCCTACAGCTACCTACCCTCTCCCCTCTAAATGTATTCTGAGATATGCTAGCAAATTTGAATGGTGCTAAAACACGCAAGAACTTGAATTATATAGTAGGATAACTGAAGACACGAGGTGAGCTCTTTAATCCCTTATTTTTATTTTCTGAACACACTGTATAGTGAATCCAATAAAATGTTTTCAACAGGGAGCATCATCTAAAATAATCAGCTCTTCACATTAATCACAAATAAATTACCTAAGGAGCAAAAACGAATCAGTATCTTGTAGAAATAAGAGCACACCAGGGACTGTCATGGCATTTTGTGAAGGGAAAGAAGAAATACTTGAAACTATTATTGATAAGAAGAAAAAAACCAATGATCTGTATCAAAGTATCTGCATGTCCATTTTTATTCCCCAGGTTTTGTCCTCTTTAATATACTCTGAATTTTACTTTTTAAACCTCCTCTAGGACTTTGCTTCATAATTTATCCATTCATAAACTCTTTTTTATTTTCTATTTCCCACTTTCTTGTCATACTGCAACAGCCTTCATTTGACCTCATATTCTCCTTAAGGATTTTTTTCTGCACAAACTCAAACAGTAATCCGTAGTTATTGTCTCTAGTTTGTCACTTCCCAGAGACTCTGCAATCCACTACAAGCTGACTTATCCTCCTCCACTCATCGTCCTAGACAGATTTTTTCTTAGGGTTATCAGGCATCTCTTAACTGCCAAAACCAATAGCCATTTTCAGAACTGATCTGACTCACTCTCCTCCTCCCATTCTTGCCACTGTCCTTCCCTTAACTTCTGCGGTGCCACTCTTGTGTGGTCGTTCCTTTACTCATCTAGATTTTACCCCCCAGCTCCCACATGGACCTCTCTTCACGCATTCAATAGGCGAATGCAGTATACAACTCCTACAGTTACAAATTCTTTGCAGCAGTACCCACGAAGAGGAGTCTGTTTCTTCACTCCTGGGGCAGATCTTGCCATGACCAATAGAATGTTACAAAAACAACGTTGTGCAATTTCTCTGAAGTCCAGGTTCCAAGAGGCCTTGCAGCTTCTGCTATTCTGCATTTGGAATGCTGTCCTGAGACTGTTGTTTGATGAAAAAGCCAAAGATGAGAAGATTATATGGAGAGAGAGACCCAGTCGTCTCAACTGCTCTACCCCAACCAAGCCCTCAGCCAACCAGCTGCTCATGAATGAGCCCAGGTGAAACCAGCCAAAGAATCGCTCTTGCCAACCCTCAGAATCATGAAAATAATAAATTGTTGTTTCCAGCCACTAATTGTGGGGTGTTTAATTATGCAGTAAGTGATAAGTGGCATCCCCGAGGTTTCTGATTATGACTCATTTCTTGTCTCACTACACATTCTTCTGGGTGACTGTGATCATATCCACAGCACTTCCCAAGTGTATGAGGATAGTTCCAAATCTGGTATTTTGGTCTGAAACTCTAACACATAGTTTCAACTTTGTTCCATCTTCATTTCACTTTTGCACGTTCGTAATCTGCAGACAGCTCAAATTTGACCTACCAAATTTAATTCATTTTCCTTTCTCAGACTATTCCATCTCATGACCTCCTACCCTACAGAATGGAATCACTATTCCCCACTTTATCTCCCAAGCTTGAGAACTGGCTTTTTCTTGGACTCAACCTCTGTGTCTCCCTTCCTCTTTCAACAATCCAGTCACTATGTCTATTTTACCCTTTCTCCTAAAAGTCCCCAATATCTGCCTTGAGATCTATCGCCACCCTCTTTCACTATGTATCACTGTAGTAAACTATTACACATTGTATTAATATAAAATATTTCCCTCTTCATAATTTCACCCCATATTATCATTACCTTTTCTTTAAACTGAAAATCAGTTTTGTACTTTCTCTGATTAAAATCTTTCAATGATTTCCCAAGTCCTTCACTTTCTCCTATTTCATTATTTTCTCCTCTCCTGTCCTCTCTCGCCCCCTCTCTCCCTCTCTCACCAGGTGCCCCCGAGGTTCCTTCCATGATCTGACCTCTCCAACTCATGGCCAAGCATTCGTTAATTTTTACATTGAATTAGCCATTCTTAACTTCTTGCTTATCTCTGACAGACCTAATATGTGGACATTATCACCCTATTAATTGCTAGACTATTTTGAACTCTATCTGCCAAGGTTTTACTTTGACTCTGGGCTTTGCCATAACCTGTTTCCTCATCCTGAAGTATTTTCTTTCCCTTCACTATCTGATCACCTATCTGTTCTTTTGCTTCGAATTTCATTTTAAAAAATTCCCTGACCTCAGAATAACCCTCCTCCTACAACCCCAGATAGAAATGGGAACTTATTTCAGATACTTTAATAGAATCTTGAGTACACTCAGTAGTAATACTTTTAGCCTTGCGTAATGCTTGCTGTTTTTGATAGTGTACCAGTCAAATCCTGGCTAAGTCTTGCATCTTTGAAGCTTAAATGCCTCACAGAGTAGGTGTTAAATACTTTTAGTAGAGGAGGTTGAGAAGAGGTAGGAGAAAGTGAATGAAGGAAATTTCTCAGCCAATAATCGAGATCAAGGGTCTGATCAAGGGGCCTGGTGGTTAGACTTGTCTCACCACCTGTTTTTATGAATAAAGTTTCTAGAAAACACAGCCATGTCCATTTCATTATGTATTGTCTATAGCTACTTTTATACCATAATGACAGAGTAGCTGAGACCGTGACATGCTGGTGGGAAAATGTAAAATATTAGGTGGCCCTTTAAACAAAAAGTTTGACAATTCTGATCTGGATATTAAATGCACAAAAAATCTACACTTTCTTTATTTAAATAATATGTCTTGAACTTCAGTATCTACCCAAGTATTCTGAGTAAGTTTGTCTAAGAAATAAAAAGTTAAAGTGACATGGTCTTTATACAGAAGAAACTTACAATCTAGTGGCAATAATAGCCATGTTTGGAAGTAATTTCAAACCAAAGGCAATGATTAAAGGATCATTAAAAGGCTGGCTGATTCATGTGGCTTGAGTGGGGTTAATACTGGATTAGTCAGCCTGAAGGCCCTGACTGGGAAACCAATGTGTTTTGCTTTTAAAGCCCGACTGCAGGTGCAGTGTTTCCATATTAATCAGCCTCATACAGACGTCAAGAGGGATAAGAGTAGGTTGGATGAGAGGCTGCTTCTGCAGTCTCACTCAGATGCAATGTGCCCAAACACCAGGTGTTTGGAGGTGGGATATTTGGAAACATTCAAAAAGACACTTTGAATTGTTCACTCTTGCCAGGATGTTCTTCCTCCCCAAAATTATCCTTGCCATTTTTTTTTGTTTGTTTTCTATGGTGATATATGCATTTCCAGTTACTCAAGACCAAAATTGTAGTTATCATTGATTCTTTCCTTCCATCCTTACATTGCCCCTATGTACTGAATGTTTTATTCCGATAAATTTTGCCTTCATGGTGACTCGTATCTTTCTTTTGTTATATAAGAGATCTCTCCCCTAACTGGCCCACTCATATTCTTTCTCTCCTCCCTCTAAGATTTTGTATATATTTCTTCCAGGTTCATCTTTATGGTACACAATAATCGTGCCACATTCTTGCTTGTAGTCCTTTAACATTTCCTACTACAGAATAAACCAAAATTAAATTACATTTTAAAAGTAAACTAATCTGGCTCGGCGCCTGTGGCTCAATGGGCTAAGGCACCAGCCACGTACACCTGAACTTGTGGGTTCGAATCCAGCCCAGGCCCACCAAACAACAATGGTGGCTGCAACCAAAAAATGGCCGGGCGTTGTGACGGGTGCCTGTAGTCGCAGCTACTTGGAAGGCAGAGGCAAGAAACTCGCTTGAGCCCAGGAATTGAAGGTTGCTGTGAGCTGTGATGCCACAGCACTCTATCCAGGGTGACAGCTTGAGGCTCTGTCTCAAAAAAAAAGTAAACTAATCCATATGGCTTTTCCAAACTCAGTATTATCTTGCCACACATTTTGCCTTTCCTCCTGTTCTACTTTACCCACAATGTTCATACCCCGTGATCTTTCATAGTCAAATCTTGCTTCTCATTTGTCCAGCTCAATTGTTGTTTCATGAAACCTGCAGAAGGTACTGTTCTCTGCCTAGGTCAGTTTCTTGTGAATTTCCTAGGCCTGAATTCCATGGATGGACTGTGTCCATTCATTGATGCACTCATTCACCTTCCCCCCGGCGGAAGGGACTGCATTCATTCGTTTCCCGGCCAAGGAACCCATACACCTATATATATCCTGAGGCTAGAGGCCTAGAGGAGGAGACGGGGAAAGACCGGGAGAGGAACAGAGAGAGCTTCTCTCTCCCTACTTGAAATCTCTCCCACTACCAGGAGCTTCGGTGTTTTCTGTAAATCAATTCTGTCTTATCACGGACGGGGGGGGGGGGGGGAATAATGTAATGAAGAATAATAAAATACATGTATTTAAAAAAAAAAAACAAAAAGAAGAGTTCAACTGAGGGAGACGGCTGGTAACTACAATTCTAGCACTTTTAGAGGAGAAGCCCTGGAGGCCAGGAGTTTGAGATCAGCCAGGGCAACGTAATGAGGTCCCATCTCCATGAAAAAAATTTTAAAAAGAAAGCTCATCATCCAAGATTTCTGCCCTGATCTTGACCCCTGAGAGGATGTTATACCTGTGTTATAACTCTTTAAATATGATTCCTGAGCACTCCCGGTCCTCTGCACTTGACTGTAAGCTCCTTAAAAACAGGACTCTGGGCTTGAGAGATAATCCTGAGCCACAACTAAGAGTGCAGGCTGGGATCCAAGCATGACTCTACTCTACCACTGAACAGCTGGGCAGCCTTGGGCAGGTTACCTCCCCTCTCTGTGCCACTTTCCTCAACTTTGAAATGGAAAAAATAATGGAAGATAATAATCTTCGATGAGGATTAAATGAGCTCATACTCTGAGTGGGGACTGTGAACTGTCATTCAACTCCACGTCACCAACAGGGCCTTGCTGGCGTTAATGCCTCACAGTACCTGCTGCTTAAATAATTACAGGCAGAATGGCCTGCTCCTCAGTTGTCTCCCCCCCTTTCCTAAGCTTCTGTCTTTGACGAAAGTTAGGTTAAGTCACTGCCTTCATTCTGAGCCACTTGGGGATACACAAACCACCCATCTAAATAACTCACATCCAAAGCAAAAAAAAAAAATAATAATAATTCTTAAATAATCCTTAAATTTTCTCTAATTATACTAACACAGACTGTTTATTAAAACCAACATAAACAGATAATTTCCAGCCCTTTCCTTCGAGCCATGAAATCTCAGGCAAATTTCCTCCCCAGAGCCAAGGCTTATCAATTCTATATTATTTTATTTTCTATAAAGAATAAATGAGAAGCCAAATTGTTCAAAGAGCTGTGTCTAGTACATATGGGTGTATATATACATATATATATATATATATATGTATATATATATATGTACCGTATAGCTCACATTTCAAAGAGTCTACAGAAAGCCTCAGGGAATCCTCTAAAGTTACAAATGCACCCATATTAACGTGATTTGTCAAAGTACAGTAAATGAATTGCCACAAATGAACAATTGCTACGGAGTCAAGTAGATGGCACAATGTGCTTTACGCATATCACATGAGATGAATAAATCAATGGTGGGGAAGATCAAAGGAAATGCGGGAATTGTTGTTAATCTGTACAGGGCTTCACTGAGTATCTTCTTAATAAAACAGTTTAGAGAAAAATAGAAGGATCGTTTGTTTAAATGCAAAGAGATAATGCATGTGCTGAATTTCAAAAGTGACATTCATTTTCATGCACACACATATTGGATTTACCTAAAATTAGCTCAAGTTCCTACTTTTTTAAAGGTCGTAAAGGAATAAAGGTTTCAACAAGGTTTCCTTGAGCTGCAGCTCAGCGCTGAGTTCCTGTTTAGATCCCCATCGTGGACCCAGACATCATCCCAATTCCTCCACCTACCAGGTCTCCCACAGGCTGAGCCGCAGCAACGTTCAAGCTCTCACCGTCTCTCTACACATTCTTCCCCAGGGATGTTAGCTGATATCATCCCCGAATTTAGTTATCCCCTCCGGTGGGTCAAACTTTTTGCCAGGCACAAGAATACAAAGCCTAACTTCAAAGACCACATTTATGCCAATGACTCCTCCAAATTTATCTCCATCCCTGACCTCTCAGCAGTTTGCTTCCCACACTCTCTACTGCCTGCCCAACTCCTGAAACTCAGATTTCTACCAGCACGTACAATGGCCTGGCCAGTTACATACCATGCACTTGCTTGTTAAGTCCCAGCCACTTAGTGGGCTCCCTCCTGCTCTATCCCTCTCTTCCCACAGAAATGCAATCCAGCCAGCAGAGCTCAACTCAGTTGATCCCTCCTCCTCCACATCTCTGCTGATCACTCCCAACTCGGCATGGCTTTTCTCAACTCCTTTGCTGTTAGAACAGTCTTAGGGCCGCTTTCTGCTTTGTTTTCATTATTTCGGAGCATTTCTTCTTTTCCCTGCCTGACCATGAAGACTATAACCTCCTTCCTGTGGCTCTTACTCACTTTCATTCCCACTGCACTATGCAGTAATTTAAAAAAAAAAAATTCACAATGGAAAAAAATGAATGAATCATTTCTTTACATAAATAGGGACTGTGAAAAAGTTAGGTCATCACTTGCTACAGCTACATCATATTTATAAAATAACTAGAACCAGAAATAATTGTAATCTAGGTTTTTTTAAAAAACTGAATGAATAGAACAGAGCACAACATGAATGATACTGTCTCCCTGCTCACAGTTTAGCCATCAATCGTGAGAACTGTAACGAAGTCATTATTGATGCAAAAATGTTTAGATAATGCTTATAAGCTTCCTTTACACGTAATCACAGAAAATGTCATCTGCTTAAAATTCACCACTTTGTCAGGAATACGAGTATTCAGAAGGCACTTAGATTTGCCTCATACACTATAAAAATCTGGGCTCTTCTCAGTAAGCTACACATATTGACCAAGGATAGGATGTTTTGCTATGTGTTTTTGCACAATAAAATTCTTGAGATATTTCAGCTATCTCAAGTGACTCTACTTTAAACACCACAGGGTAAACATACAGTTGCCTGTATTCTACTCACCCTATATACAAGGCAACTATTTCCCCAAAACATTGTGAACATTTTTTTTTGCCTGGCAAATAACTGTTGTCATGGGTAACTGCACAAAGTGATGAGGTAGCAGTAAAACTCTGCTTAGTCTTCCTTGCTAGTCAACTGACACTTGTAGACTCCACTAGGCTTACTTTTGCATGTCATTCCAGATCATTCCATTTCCACATAATGAACACCTTTCTAATCCACAGCCAAGAAAATGTAAGGAACCCAGTTCAATATTTCACAAGGATAGATAAAATGTTTCTGACAAGTCCTCCCTCCTCCACCTCGTCCCCCACTAGCATGTTTTTGTCTATTTTTTCCTCACATTTTTGTTTGTTTTTACTCAGACCACCAACATGCATGCAATTGTTCAGTTCACTTGACAACAATATAAAAAGAAATACATCAGCATCCTACCACAGTATGAGAGTTATGATAACTTCAGAATTTAAAATTAAAAAAAAAACAAATAAAAGATCCATTGGCTTTGCAGAACTACAGATGTCTCCAGGGTTGGTCCAAAGACCAAGGTCCAGGTATATTTACTTATTCCTAGTCACGTATGGTCCAGGAGCACCCATCACAAAACATTACCATTAATATACAATCACCCTGTCAAGAGATTAAGTTCAGACCAGGCCCACGTCTGTAATCCCAGCACCCCGGGAGGCTGAAGCAGGAGGACAGCTTGAGGCTAAGAGGTCAAAACAAGTCTGGGCAACAAGCTTCTATCTCAACCAAGAAAACAAAAAAAAGAGATTAAGTTGCATGCTAACAAGGATAGCATGTGTTAATAGATCACAAACCAGACACTAGGCATAATTGTACCCATAGTATATATATGATTTCTTTCCATCCTCACAGCAGCCCTATTAAAAAGTTCTAACATTATCTGTTTTACACTTGAAAACCAAAGAACTGAAAGGATATTGGACTAGGCTGGCGAGCCAGATTAGCTGGTTACACATCTCCATGCTCTTGTGTCAGTTGCCAGGGAATTCATATATGTAACTTAAAAGCAGGATCTTTAAGTGCCGAGAAGGAGCTCTTCCTTTAAAGAAGTCTGGTCGATTATTTTCAAAATGAACATTTTGGTAAAGCAAATATCCATTTCTTGGCAAATGAGTTTTGAATATCCATATTTTCAGATGTGAACTTTGTAAAAATAGACCATGCCTTTCACCAGGTAAGTATATATTACATAAGTTACAAAGAGCTATCCAGAGACCAGCCAAGCATGCAGCTTCCAAACCAGGGGAGCAATAGTCCCTAAGAGATCAAAGATTCCAGGGCACCAGCATAGAACATTTTGATTCAGGAGATCTAGGGTGGAACCCCAAATTCTATTTTTTTAAGCTATCCAGGTAATTCTGTTGCCCAGCCAGGCTTGGGAACCCCTGATCTAGTTTATCTTCACAGCCACAAGCAGGACTGCTTCCAAGGCAAACAGAAGTTAATCCTCTATTTGCCATTTCATAATCTCTCTTGGTTGCGTACAATAGTGTTCTCAAACCCTTACTGTCCCAAGTTCTAGCAAACTTCCATCTCTCTCCTGATTTCATCTGAGGCAGTATCCTGTTGCCCTCTCTGCAATAAAGAACCATGAGTCATCACGCTTGCTTACACCCCACGTCCGCATGACTCTCCAAGCCAGAAAAACTTACTGTACGTGAGGAAATCAGGAAGTTGTAAGGTCTAAATAGACACAAAAAAATTCAAGATTTAACAAATTCTGGTTGCCACTAAACCCAAAGGTCTCCCTTTTACTACTCGTGTATTCTACTACACCAAAGACCTAAAACGTAAAAACTGTGACTTCAAATAACTGCTAGCACAACGTTCTCAACCATATTAAGGAAAGGTGACAATTATAACCATCTGACTCAAACTCCAAACACTAATAATCGAATACCATGAACAAAACTAAACTTCTTCATGAGCCAAAAAGATGGACACTTCAATCCAAGTCTTAAAAACAAAAAGAAAATCTTGGCAATTTCTCTATTTCCTATACAATATATTTTGCAAAGGAAATTATATTCCATAGTCAATAAAATGCTTAAGCATGGTTAGGAGGCAATTTTCCAGGTAAGACTTTATCTTCAGATGGAAACTCTCACCTGACACGGGATGCACTTCCCTGTAGTGGCAGTGGAGGAGGAGACTGTTGTATAAAGATGACAAACAAATCTGCAGCTTGAATGGACCACCCTGGTGACTTGTTGCACGATGCTCCTGCAATGGTCCAAGGAGTGCAGGAGAAGATATCCAAAATGAAAAACAGAATAAACTGCTTTAAAAATAAGTCCACCTTAAGCGTTTAAGCACTGAAATATGAACTTTAAGCAACATCCAATTTTGCATTTTCTCATATAAGAATTACACAGAACCCAGCCAACTCAAAATGCAGTCTGGGTTTTATTCAGAAGGAGGCCAACACACCAAAAGGTCATCCCTTCAGTCAAATTAAGAGGTTGGTCTCCCCATTTGAGCCAGCCACTATCCTTCTTTTCTGCATTGATTCTAGCCAATCATTCGATAAACACATGCTAGTAATCACAAGAAGTATCAGGTGAAAATGGGCATGGATTAAATAGTAATTGAACCAAAGCCTAATTTTAATCTGACATGTATTATCTATCAACATGCAACTTAGAAGACAATCACGAAAGAGCACAGTTGTAAGCATACCAGTCCGATGGTATAAAATGCAGAAAAAAATTTTAAAGTGTGCATGTATTCACTAGACTTCCCACCAAACTTTACGCTATTTAAGCATTGATGAAAATCTACCTTATTGCCAATTTGCCACAATGCCTTGCAAATGGTTAAGTAAAAAGTATCCGTTGTATGACGAATGAGTGAATGTGTGAATGGATGAATGAAAGAATGAATGAATCTTCCATATACCTTTCCATCAGGGAGCTTGGTGCTTGTAGTAGTTTTTGTGAGGTAAAGACCTATGCATAGAAATGGAAGAAGTTGAGGACTTGATCTGCTAACATGGTTTTAGCCCCTTCCATTAAAATTATATTTTTAAATACTGCTAATTCCCAATTATCCACACTGAACAACAACAAAAAAAAAAATCAGCAGCACAGTTACTATAAAATAAATCCCCAGGCTAGCAAATGCTGGGTTGATTTTCAGTCTGTGATTACTGGGCTGATCTGCATATTTGTTTAGGCTGACTTTAAATTTAGTTTGAGATTCCTAAACTCACACCAGGTAACAGTAGGAAGGAGAAGGCCTAGGATTATGTTGGGTGTCAGAAAGAAACTATTCCAGAGCTGCTATGAATAGGATCTCCAATATGAATAATCTGTAAACAGGTAAGTGAGCCAATTATCCCTGGGTACATGGCAATACATCTCGGTAGGCATGATTATTTTCATCCATACACACTCACTATTTTTAAGAGCACAGCCCAGCTGGAAAGGAAAGTAACTTCCATTTCTCTCCAGCACTTTTCAAAGTAATGAACGGTAGCCAAAATATTCTTACTTCTAACTAATCCATTCACCGAGCAAGCATCAATTGCATGCCTGGGACTGATATGCAGAAGTGGTGATTTTTGTAGTCCTCGGTTTCCCCATGTGTAATCTGTGTGTACAGAGAAAGGAGATAAGCTGCTCTACACTATAATATCTCTTGCATCCTTAGCAGACACTCTCCTTCCACCAGGAAGCTTGCTGAATTGCAAATAGAAACAGTGGCCAAGTTAAACAGCAGTTCACAAAATTCCATTTAACCATACACTATAAGGGAGAGGGGCTTTCATTTTATCTAGTATCTCAAAAGAAGCACCAAAATACTTGATTTCCAAACTATGTGCAGATACTGTGGATTTGATGGTGCTTTATGAGCTCACGACTGAGAGAGTGTTTGCTTGTATATTGATGTGTGAGCACACAATCCTATTTACATATCACCTGGCAGATAAGGCTTTATAGAGTCCAAATTACAGCCCCGTCCTATTTCTGCTGAAGTGCAGAGGGTAGCCAAACATGATGCAAATGGCTGTAAAAGTTTAATTTTCTCTCACATTGAGTATACCTTATTTCAAAAGTACTTGTGTTGCTACACTAGTCGGGTAATCAAGAGAGTTAATATAACTTATTTTCCATCTGAGAGAAGAAACACAAGAATAAAAGCAAAGTAACATGAATTCATTGCAAAAGCATATAAACAAGAAAATAACTTATGGAATGTTTCATACAATGATATACACCCAAAATGGAATATTTATTTTTAAAAAGCACAACAGAGTAACATAATATAATACTATTAACAGTGGAAGATTACCAAACAAGATGGCCTAAATAAAATTGATATGATGGGCTATAAAGACCAGTAGATTGTGTGAGAGAGGGGCCAAAACTAAGGGCATGATAAAATAAAATTTGTCATACACAGTGATAGAAAAACACACTTGCTTGGAACATGAGAAGTATAAATGTATAGTTAGCAGTTAAAATAATTTCACTAAAATTTCCTGCTAAATAATGCCCTCAAAACTTCCAATGTTAAAAGACACTTAAGTGGGGGAAAAAATAGCCCGAATACATACACTATAATCAGAGGAACCTCTGCCCCTTTAAGTCTCAAATTTGGATTACACAATAATGAATTCTCTGACAAGTACTTTTCAGGTAGGATACGACTTTTGCTTATATTGTCGCAATTATCTTTGCACTTTCATTACTCGACAAATGTGATGCATTAAAAGTTAAGAGAAAAAGTGATGAAAGATTTCAGCTAACATGAAATGCGTCAAACAAAATATAACGCTTGTTCCTTTTTTTTGTCCGTCATGATTCTAAACATATTTTAGTACACTTGGGAAGATACTAATACATAGCACAAATATCTTTAGTATGTTAGCCTAACAGATTCAGATTTATAAGGATTATAAAACATATTACCACACTGATGAAGACAAAAATAAACACAAATATGCAAGAATAAAAAATGCCTTGTACAGAATCGATTTATCTAAAAACATTCTTTTTATTACTTCTGTAATTTTAAGCATATATATATATATATATATATATTTTTTTTTTTTTTTTTTTGAGATAGAGCCTCAAGCTGTCGCCTTGGGTAGAGTGCCGTGGCATTACAGCTCACCACAACCTCCAACATCTGGGCTTAAGCGAGTCTCTTGCCTCAGCCTCCCAAGTAGCTGGGACTACAGGAGCCTGCCACAAAGCCCGACAATTTTTTGGTTGCAGCCATCATTGTTGTTTGGCGGGCTCAGGCTGGATTCGAACCCGCCAGCTCAGGTGTACGTGGCTGGAGCCTTAGCCGGTTGAGCCACAGGCGCCGAGCCGAGCATTTCCAACTTTAAAGAAAAGTCAGGCTGGTTGCCATGGCACTTGCCTATAATCCCAGCAATTTGGGAGACCAAGGCAGGGGGATCACCTGAGCTTAGGAGTCTAAGACCAACCTGGTGACAAAGACAGATCCCATCTGTACCAAAAAAAAAAACATTAGCTGGGCATAGTGACACACACCTGTGGTCCCACCTACTTTGGGGACTGAGGCAGGAGGATTGCTTGAACCAAGGAGTTAGAGGCTGGAGTGAGCTATTATTGTGCCACTGCACTCCAACCTGAGTAATGACACCCTATCTTTAAATAAATAAAGTAAGTTTGCAAAACCTGTGAGGTTAAAAAGAACCCAGGAGAAAAATGCTTCTGCTTTTTTGGTTTTAATTAAATAAAGGAACAGCTAACTACAGATAGTTATTACCAAGTCACAAAATGTTTTCTACACTCAATATTCTCTGTGGTAAAAAGAACCTGGCCATCCCAGCTACTTGGGAGGCTGAGGCAAGAAAATCTCTTAAGCCCAGGAGTTGGAGGTTACTGTGAGCTGTGTGACGCCACGGCACTCTACCATGGGCGATAAAGTGAGACTCTGTCTCTACAAAAAAAAAAAAAAGAACCTGGCCAAAATTAGCCAGATGTAGGTCATGGTCAATTTCTATAGTCCCAGCTTCTTGGGAGACTGAGGCAGCAGGATTACTTGAACCCAGGAGTTAGAGGCTAGTGTAAGCTGTGACCATGCTAGTGCATTCCACCCTGGTTGACTCAGAAAGACCCTGCCTTTAAAAAAAATAAATAAATAAAAGATTAAAAAAAAAGAAGAAAAGAAAAGCAAGGAAAAAAAATAAAAGGCCAGGCGTAATGGCTCATGCCTGCAATCATAGCACTTTGGGAGGCCGAGGTGGACAGAACACTTGAGCTCAGGAGTTTGAGACCAATCTGAGCAAGAGGGAGACCCTATTTCTAAAAAGAGCAGATTGTTGTAGTGATGCCTGTAGTCCCAGTTACTTGGGAGGCTGAGTCAAGAGGATTGCTTCAGTCCAAGATTTTGAGGTTGGTAAGATATGATGCCATGGCACTCTAACAAGGGTGACAAAATAAAACTCTGTTTAAAAAAAAAAAACCCAAGATCTCAAATATGCTTATAACTATAGAAAAGGCCAGTATTTGGGCTTAGCGCCTGTGGCTCAAGTGGCTAAGGCGCCAGTCACATACACCTGAGCTGGCAGGTTCAAATCCAGCCCAGGCCCACCAAACAATGACGGCTGCAACCAAAAACTAGCTAGATGTTGTGGCAGGTGCCTGTAGTCCCAGCTACTTGGGAGGCAGAGGCAGGAGAATCGCTTGACCTCTGGAGTTGGAGGTTGCTGTGAGCTGTGGTGCCACAGCACTCTACCCAGAGCGACAGCTTGAGGCTTTGTCTCAAAAAAAAAAAAAAAAAGCCAGTATTTGCAAAAGGATATTCATCACAGCATAATTTTTAACTGAAAAAATTTTGATGTGGTATCACATTATTCTACTGCAAATTTCTGGATGAATATGCAAGAAACTTAAATACAACATTATATACACTTTTCACTTTTCAAAAGTATCCTTATATACTAATAAACTACTTTTATAATAAATATTAAATTTTTGTAAATTTAGAATCATAAAATTCTATTAAAGGATACTATATTATTTTATTAAAGCCTAGAATTATATAATGAGCATACTGTACTAAAAAATGAAAGCTTACCATGTATTCTGAAGGAGCCATAAACTCAACAGTAGCATTTTGAACTTCTGGTCTTCTGTGAGGTTCTCCATAAACTCTGGTCAACGGGTTGTACATAAATTCCTCAGGAACTATATAAAGTTAACAATATATGTATAGAGAAAAATAAAATAGAAAGGATTAATGTAATATACTTTGCCTTTGGCGACTTTCTTAAATTAGGGACTTACAAATAATTCAATAGAAGATCTAGATATAGAGCTAACTTCACTCTTTTAATAGTTACATTCAAGGGTGGTGCCTATGGCTCAATGAGTAGGGCACAGGCCCCATATACTGAGGGTGGCAGGTTAGAACCTAGCCCTGGCCAAACTGCAACAAAAAAATAGCCAGGTGCTGTGGGGGGCGCCTGTAGTACCAGCTACTTGGGAGGCTGAGGCAGGAGAATTGCCTAACCCCAAGAGCTGGGGGTTACTGTGAGCTGTGACGCCACGACACACTACCCAGGGCAAAAAAGTGAGACTCTGTCTCTTGAAAAAAAAAGCCCCATTCAAGGCTTGGCGCCTATAGCTTAGCAGTGAGGGTGCCAGTCACATATGCCGGGGCTGTCGGGTTCGAACCCAGCCAAACAATAATGCCAACTGCACCAAAAAAATAGCCAGGCATCATAGCAGGCCTGTAGTCCCAGCTACTTGAGAGGCTGAGGCAAGAGAATCGCTTAAGCCCAAGAGTTTGAGGTTGCTGTGACCTGTGATGCCACAGCACTCTATTGTGGGCAACATAGTGAGCCTGTCTCAAAAAAAAAAAAAAAAAAGTTCCATTCAAGTTCCCCACATATTAAATGGCACTAAATGTTTTTCCGTTTTACAACCACAATCACTGCAATTTTTCTTTTTCTATGGTCTCAGGTGTTTTAAATCTTGCTAAAGCTGCTCTCCTAAAATACCTTTAAAAGATGTTTAAAAACTCCTTAAATGGCAATAATTTTCTTAAATTTCCCAGTTGTAAAGGAAATTAACATTTGACATATGAACTAGAAGCTATGGTAAAACTATTTCAGAGGTCAAGGTCATAGGGGTTTAGTGAGCCTCATTAAAGAGTCCTTTATGGAACATAATCAGTTGCCTATCACTTACAATACACCAGTGATAAAAGAGCATTTTTAAACTTTTTTTGAGACACAGTCTCAAGCTGTCACCCTGGGTACAGTGCTATGGCATCACAGCTCACAGCAACCTCTAACTTTTGGGCTTAAGTGATTCTCTTGCCTCGGCCTCCCAAGTAGCTGCGACTACAGGTGCCCACCACAATACCCAGCTATTTTTTTTTTTGGTTGCAGTTGTCATTGTTGTCTAGAAGTCCCGGGCCAGGTTCAAACCCACCAGCCTCAGTGTAGGTGATCGGCACCCTGCCAACTGAGCTATGGGCGCCACCACTGAAAAAATTCTTTTTTCTTTTTTTTTTTTGAGGCAGAGTCTCACTATGTCACCCTCAGTAGAGTGCATTGGCATCACAGCTTACAGCAACCTCAAACTCTTGGGCTTAAGCAATTCTCTTGCCTCAGCCTTCCAGGCAGCTGGGACCACAGGTGCCCACCACAACGCCCAGCTATTTTTTTTTGTGGAGTTGTTTAACTGGCCCAGGCCGGGTTTGAACCCACCACCTTCAGTGTATGTAGCTGGTGCCGTAACTACTGTGCTACAGGTGCCAAGCCAAAGATTCTTTTTTTTTTCTTTTTTTTTTTTTTTTTGAGACAGCTGTCCCCCTGGATAGAGTGCCGTGGCATCACAGCTCATAGCAACCTCCAATTCCTGGACTCAAGCGAGTCTCCTGCCTCTGCCTCCCAAGTAGCTGGGACTGCAGGCGCCCGCCATAATGCCCGGCCATTTTTTGGTTGCAGCCGTCAATATTGTTTGGCGGGCCCGGGCTGGATTCAAACCTGCCAGCTCAGGTGTACGTGGCTGGCACCTTAGCCCATTGAGCCACAGGTGCCGAGCCAGATTCTTTTCTTAATTATCATTGTATTTGTCTTCTTTGTAACTATTTAGAAACTCAAATTCCTATGTACTCTAAAAGGTAATCTATAGTTCATGAATAGGGCTGCTCTGTATATGAAAAGTGCTTCAGGCTTGATGCCTGTGGCTCAACGGGCTAAAGTGCCAGCCATGTACACCTTAGCTGGAGGGTTTGAATCCAGCCCGAGCTCACCAAACAACAATGACGGTTGCAACCAAAAAAAAAATGGCCGGGCGTTGTGGCGGGCGCCCGTAGTCCCAGCTACTTGGGAGGCAGAAGCAAGAGACTCGCTTGAGCCCAGGAATGGGAGATTGCTGTGAGCTGTGATGCCATTGCACTCTATCCAGGGTGACAGCTCGGGGCTCTGTCTCAAAAAAAAGAAAAGTGCTTCAATTTTTAATACAATGTCATTTTGTAGGTTAAAGCATATGCACATAAGATTTTAAAGGTGTACTAAGGACATCTTATAAATTACTGTACAGGAAAAGAATGTTCTTATCCTCATTTTACTCAAAAAATGCATACATATAAACAATAAAGCTGGTTTTTAAAAATTTCTTATATTCCTCTGTTTCCCAACTCTTAATAAAATGTCCTTTCAAACTGATACCTAATTTTCAATGAGTACACTGGTAATATCCATTTTCTTGTCTACTCCTAATAATGTTGTTGGTTAAAAGATACTCCTCAAAAATAAACTGAAATAATTACTGAGAGATCTCTTTCTCCTCCTTAATTACTGAGCAAACTACATTCAACTAACCTTCTAGCACTGCCCACCTCCCTTCATACAGCAGTGAATGAATTAGGCAGCTATTCTGTGGACTTATTTTCTTTCATCCTAGAGAAAAGGCATGGGACAATTTCTAATGAAAATATTTCATATTATTGGCTTAAGTAATACCATGAAATATACCATTTATTATATACCCAATACAATAAATGCAAAAAAGTGGTACCTAAGTAATATCATAATTTCAATATTAGTTTTAACAGTGTAATAAAGTATAAATACATAGAAAACAGTTAACAGTAAAATTCTCTGCATGGAAAGATTGAATACAGGTAAATAAGAGGGCTTTTTTTTTTTTAACTTCACATTTATACTATATGATTTCCCTACAATACAAGTAGAAATTTTTACGTTTCAAAAAAAGCATACCATCATTGACTCGGTAACATAAGTTACACTTCCATCTCCTTTGATCAAGAAAGCTGACAAAAGGGTTGATGTATGTTCTGCATGAACGGCATCTCACGATTGTACTGGAGGTAACCACAGGCAATTGCTGAAAAAACAAAACTAAGTTTTTAATGTTAACTATCATGTTGAAAGGGCAAGCATTAATCCATCTCTTCTAAGTAAGTGTTGGAATATTAAAATTTTGGAGGAAAAAAACTTGGAATAAAAGGTTATGTTCAACTGCCACACAAAAAACTGTAACTTAAATGTATCGATCTTAAGGGCAGCACCTATGGCTCAAAGGAGTAGGGCGCCGGCCCCATATGCCAGAGGTGGTAGGTTCAAACCCAGCCCTGGCCAAAAACTGCAAAAAAAAAAAGTATTGATCTCAAATTTTATTGTTTTTCTCCTGACAATTTTTATCAAAATCTGCCTTTTAAAAAAAGTACTTATTTTCCCATTAAACATTCACATTGCACACCTGTTATCCTAGCACTCTGAGAGGCAAAGACAGAAGAATGGCTTGAGCTCAGGAGTTTAAGACCAGCCTGAATAAGAACAAGACTCTGTCTCTACTAAAATTAGAAAAAAATACTAGCAAGGTGTTGTGGCAGGGGCCTTTCATCCCAGCTACTTGGAAAGCTAAGGCAGGAGGATGACTGGAGCTCAGGATTTGGAGGTTGCAGTTAGCTACCATGGCACCACTGCACTTTAGTGTGGAAGACAGAGTCAATAAAGGAGTTTGGCTCCTATAGCTCAGTGACTAGGGCACCAGTTACCTACACCAGGGCTGGCGGGTCTAAGCCCAGCCCGGGCCTGCCAAACAATAATGACAATGACAACAACAACAAAAAATATAGCCAGGCATTGTGGCAGGCGCCTGTAGTCCCAGCTACTTGGGAGGCTGACGCAAAAGAATCGCTTAAGTCCAAGAGTTTGAGGTTGTTGTGAGCTGTGATGCCACCGAGGGTGACATAGTGGTGGGACTCTTGTCTCAAAAAAAAAAAAAAAAAAAAAAAAAAGTCAATAAAGGCAATTAAAATCCTATCACCAAAGGAGGTTTGTTTTGGGAAAGCCACTTTGGAAAAGCCACCTCACTCACTCATACACCGATCCTCAGGAGTTTGTGGCCAAATGTTAAGGTCCCAGAGGCTTAGAACAAAGGTAGATCAGCTTCTTTTTTCTTCTTGAACAACTTCTTAAAATAACAAATTTTATTCAAAGAATCGCAGAATGGGCCGGTCATGGTGGCTCACACCTGTAATTCTAGCACTCTGGGAGTCAAAGTGAGAGGATCACTTGAGCTTAGCAGTTTCAGGGCAGCCGAGGCCCCCTCTCTACTAAAAATAGAAAAATTTGCCAGGTGTTGTGACAGGCACCTGTACTCCCAGCTATGAAGTAGGCTCAAGCAGGAGGAATGCTTAAACCCTAGGAGTTTGAGGTAGCTGTAAGCTAGCACTTTACCCTGGGCAATAAGAGTGAGACTGTCTCAAAAAAAAAGAAAAAAGAATGGCAGAATGGAGAGATTAAATATTCTAATAGATAAATAATTTGCAACTTAGTAAAACATTATGGTTCTTTTGTTTATATACTTTTAGTATCTGTATTCTATTCAGTACCTCCTGGGTTTTTCAACAATATGTTTACCTAGTTTTTGAAAATGTTTGGTAATAAAATTTCAAGTTGAAACAAATCTGTCAATGACTGAATTCCTAAAAATAGCTCAAATTTTACATGTGCTTCTTGCATTGTTCCAGAAAATTTTCACCACCAAGATTAATTTTCCACAAGACATTTACTTTCACTAGAGAAACATACCACTAAGTCTTTGAAAGGATGAAGCAGCAGCCCCAAAGGAAGTTTAGCTTTATTCAGTAATGCCTGAGTTTGAGGAATGCTAGTCAGTGTGCATCGAAATAACCTATATCAAAGTAAAAGCATGTATCAGATGCTGTTATGATTATTTTTAGACAAAAAAAAAATTTTTTTAAGGTACACATTTTAACATCAGATCAGATAAGTGAAATATTTCAACAGACCCTCTCAAACTTTATCCCATAGATGGTTATCCTATATTATATAACTAATATAGTCTCTTTTTGGCCTATGTAGTTGGTAAAGCTTAAGAAAAACAAAGATCATACTGGAATTATTAGGTGATGATTCAAATTCACAAATACAAGTTTTATTATGTAAAAGTTTGGTTTTACTGAAGATTCTAAAAATGTGATTTATTGGCAGCATCAACTAAAATGGGGAAATTGCAAAAAAAGGAAAGAATATTATCAATCAAAAGAAAAATATTATTTAAAAGTACCAAATTCAATTTATTAGAAAGTCTTCACTACATATATTCACATTTAGTGCATATTTTTCAGAATTAAAAAGTATTATTTTTGTTGGGCAGCGCCTGTGGCTCAAAGGGGTAGGACGCTGACCCCATATGTCGGAGGTGGTGGGTTCAAGCCCAGCCCCGGCTAAAAATTGCAAAAAAAAAAAAAAAAATTATTTTTGTTATGAAATTAATTTAAAATAAGAGCAAATAAAGGATTATACAGTAGAATCTCCATAACTGACCACCTCCCCACATTGACCACCTCCTGAAGTTGACCTAATTTTCAAAGACTGGACATGTACCACATGTACTTATTATAATGGGCCTACTTTCTCGTATTCACCATCTCTGTATGTTGACCAATTTGTTACAGTCACTCAGGTGGTCAACTTACAGAGATCCTACTGTACAGAATCAAATTTCTATACTTTAGATTATGAAGAAAACTGCAGCAATCAAATGATAATTAATGGCTCAGCATCCATAGCACAGTGATTACAGCACCAGCCACATACATTGAGGCTGGCAGTTTCCAATTGTGTCTGGGCCAGCTAAACAAAAACAACTGCAACAACAAATAGCCGGGCGTTGTGGCAGACACCTGTAGCCCCAGCTACTTGGGAGGCTGAGGCAAGAGAATCACTGAAGCCCAGGAGTTTGAGGTTGCTGTGAGCTGTGACACCACAGCACTCTACCAAGGGCAACGTAGTGAGACTCTGTCGAAAAAAAAAAAAAAAAAAAAAAAGATAATTAACATCTTAGGCTTGGCACCTGTAGCACAGTGGTTACAGCACCAGCCACATAAACCAAGGCTGGCAAGTTCAAAACCAGCCCGTGCCATCTAAACAACAACTGCAACAAAAAATAGCCAGGCGTTGTGGCAGGTGCCTATAGTCCCAGCTACTTGGAAGACTGAGGCAAAAGAACTGCTTAAGCCCAAGAGTTTGAGCTTGCTGTGAGCTGTGACCCCATAGCACTCTACCAAGAGTGACATAGTGAGACTCTGTCTCAAAAAACAAAACAAAAGAAACAAAAAAACCCATTAATATCTTAATTTCATTATAGCTGATAAAAGCTGAATCAGTTCAGTGATTACAACCCTACTTCTATACTCAGAACATTTCAAATCACAATTAAGTAAGCAAGTAAAAGAGTTCTATCTTTTGTATCTAGAACTGTCATAAATTAATATACTTGTACAGCTTATTTATAACACCAGAGGCTCTTAAAAAATCTAGAAAACTTTTAGAATGTGCATCATGTCATATTTAATAAAAAATGCTATTTGAATCCTTACTCTGGATTACAGTTGAGTTTCTGGATGTCTTCATGCAAATTTGGGACTGGAGCCTGTAAAGGTGTTGAGGGAAGCATATTTCTTTCTTGAAGAAGATTGACAACTCTTAGACCCTCTGGATGTAGACTTAATCCACTCAAGCTTGCAGTTAAATGGTTAGCACCTAAGGGAGTCTACAGAGATATAATTTCAATGTAAATATTATGGCTTTTATAAGTGTGTGGGAACTGGTTAATTTTTTTCTAAATAACAAAAGTGTAATCTAGATTTTCTGGCCAACCTTTTGATTGTGGAGAAATGTATAAGGATAAAGTCATTATGAAAATATCCATTGTAGCTACTTGGGAGGCTGAGGCAAGAGAATCGCCTAAGCCCAAGAGTTTGAGGTTGCTGTGAGCTATGACATTACAGCACTCTATGGAGGGCGACGTAGTGAGACTCTGTCTCAAAAAAAAAAGAAAATATCCATTGTAGGGCCAGGCGCAGTGGCTCACACCTGTAATCCTAGCACTCTGGGAAGCAGAGGTAGGTAGATAGCCCAAGTTCAGGAGTTCAAGAGCAGCCTGATCAAGACAGAGACCCTGTCTCTAAAAATAGCCGGCCACTGTGGTAGGCACTTGTCGTCCTAGCTACTCGGGAGGCTGAGGCAGGAGGATTGCTTAAGCCCAAGAATTTGAGGTTGCTATGAGCTATGATGCCACCGCACTCCACCAAGGGTAACAAAATGAGACTGTCTCAAAAAAATTAAAAATCCATTGTTATTCTAATTGGTTATAAAAATGTTCAACTTACCTTCCTAAAACTTTCTTTATGTATACACAGTTTAAACCAAAAAGTGGGCAAAAGCATAAAAATAAAAAATGAAAAAATTTACCTGAGTAAAGGCCTTTGGTCCACTTGGGTAATTTGAGGAAGAGGATAGCATTCCAGTTGTACTAGGTGGCAGTGTGTTCTGATAACCAGGTGGTAAGGAGGGATATGAATATCCAACACTTCTGCTCATCTTAGGATTCTTATTAGTAAGCTGTGGTGTTGCTAGAAACAGGGTAACTTTTAAGTTCTATTTAATACTCCAGAATACTTTAAATCCATTAAGTTATAGGAATTATAACTCTAAAATCCTATAGCTAATTTAACGCTTTCATTTATGAACTATGTAAAGTAACAATAAACCCTAGCAAAGTAATGCTAATAATTAAAATTTAGTTAATGCATACTATAACTAAACACACGAAAATGTGTTTGATATAGTTTATTAACTGTCATATGATGTACTAATTATTATTTTTTTAGGAGACCAGGTCTCTGGCCCAGGGTTGAGTGCAATGGCTATTCATGATCATAGTACACTGCAGCGCAAATTCCTAGGCTCAAGCGATCCTTCTGCCTACGCCTCCAGAGTCACTGTGATTAGAGGGGTGAGACCAACTACGAGAGCTTCATGTATTACATTTTGCCTTTAGACTAAAATTTTAATTCAAAACAACTTTAATGAAAATATCCTAAATGGGCCGGGCATGGTGGCTCACCCCTGAAATCTTAGCACTCCGGGGGGCTGAGGTGGGTGGATTGCTTCAGCCCCAAGTTTGAGACCAACCTGAGCAAAAGCAAGACACCGTCTCTCCTAAACATAGAAAAACTGAGGCTCTGTGCCTGTGGCTCAAGCAGATAAGGCGCCAGCCATGTATACCTGAGCTTGTGGGTTCGAATTCAGCTCAGGCCCACCAAACAACAATGACAGCTGCAACCAAAAAATGGCTGGGCGTTGTGGCGGATGCCTATAGTCCCAGCTACTTGGGAGGCGGAGGCAGGAGACTCGCTTGAGCCCAGGAATTGGAGGTTGCTGTGAGCTGTGATGCCACAGCACTCTATCCAGGGTGACAGCTTGAGGCTCTATCGCAAAAAAAAAAAAAAAGAAAAAGAAAAAAGAAAAACTGAGG
>CAUYRH010131679.1:0-11399 GCA_963574655.1 Perodicticus potto
TTGGCACTCTGCCTGTGTCTTGTGCGTGGGAAAGTGGAATGAAACGTCACCCAGCAACTTGTGCTTCAGCTAGTATGAATGTGTTTTATCATTCTGTAGCTGTTAACTGAGAGTTTAGCTTGATTTAAGGGATTTGGGGGGACCATTTAACTTAATTATTGCTAGTTTTGAAATGTCTTGTAAGAGTTGGGTTGGCACAGATGCAGCAATATGTAAGATTAGGAGATGGGGGTCACACTTCTCTGTGTTCCTATGGAAACTATTTGAATATTTTTTTTATACGGATTTTTATTCACTTTTCAGACATGCTACAAAAGAGCACCCCTCTGCTGCTCAGCAAGCATTTGTAGCTTGTACAGTGGCAGAATGGACCAAAAGCTTAGTGTTGTGACCTGTTTTAATAATAAAGTATCTTGACATAAAAAAAAGAAAGAAAGAGAAAATGTGGATATAATTTACCAAATGGAACTGGCTGAACTGCAGAATTTTGACTCTCTGAAAGACGCATTCAAGTCAAGCAGCCTTCCTAATTTCTATGCATCTCTCCCCTCTGAGACATATCCCAATCTCAGGAACCATGCACTCAAAATGGCAACCATCTTTGGTAGCACTTATGTCTGTGAACAGACTTTTTACAGAATGAAACATCTGAAATCTCCAACCAAATCCAGACTAACTGATGCACACTTCCATCACTTGTTACGCCTAGCAGTGACAAATATGGAACTGGACATTGACCATCTCATTAGCCAAAAGCAGGCTGGCCCATAGTTTCCATTGAAATACTGGTAAGTTTGTTGATTTAACTTTATTTGTTCTTCATTTTAAATATCGTATTTGTTCCTATTTTATTTTTTTACTTCAAAATAAGATATGTGGAGTGTGCATAGGGATTTGTTCATAGTTTTTTTAAAAAAAACTATAGTCTGGCCCGCCAACAGTCTGAGGGACACTGAACTGACCCCCTGTTTAAAAAGTTTGAGGACCCCTGCTTTAATGCATCATCTTAACTGCAACATCTAAGTTACTAATATAGAGCTTTAGCTTTCCAGAATCTGTAAATGAGCTCCACATCATCAGCTATGTTGCTGTTGTTTCCTCTAGAAGAACTCCATATTTATCACATTAAGTGTGAAACCCTGTGGTATGGAAGTCATCTAGGTAGCTAAAGCTTCCAGGGCCCTGGAACTTTTCATTTTAGTTCCCTGGGGTTTGATCCTGTCATACAGGATGGCAGGAGTTCCTCAGACTTGGAGTCTGCCCTCCCTCACAGCAAGCTTCAGGTTCTCTGTCATTCATGGTTGCCTAGAAAAAGGGCAGAAGTTAGCAGGACTTGCTGATTATTCTGAATCTGTATGCTTACAAGTATATAAAATATTCAAGGGTGAGATGGTGAGATTGCAGGGGTAGAAGAAACTTTCAAACAATTTTAATTTAAATAATTACTAATTTTTAATGTATTGTTTGTTTTGTCTTTCCCATATATTCTCATCCCTTTCTATTAGAAAAGACTATCACTGATCATAATCTTCAGAATTGTTTTTCCAATTCCTTCTCCTTTATTTTTCAAGATCTCAACAGATACACCTGGACTGTCCTGAAGTTTTCCAGTAAACTTACATAAAACTCAGAATTAAAATTAAAAAGTATTTGATTTCTACAGCTAGTCACAGGTTAATACAATTGTTGTTTTAACCTTATATGGTCCATATCTACAAAGCTTGGACCCAAAATTATTTTCTAAAACAGCTTAGTGAATTTGAACGAAAATATTCCAAGAAGCTTAAGTGATAATGGTACTATCTTTAGTCTTTAAACAGCACCCACAAAGATGCTGAACACCATTTTGTAATCTCTTTTAGCCACATTGTAAGGGTTGTCCAAGATTAATTTAAAAATGTATTTCCTAGTTCTGTTCACTGAAAGGGCCTAGACACTGTGACATACTATTAGCAAAGAGTATACCATGCATCCCTGTGTTCAATTCTAAACACCATTATTCTTCATAGAAAAATTTCTTCCTTCTGGCTCCTTGAAGAAATGGCTGAATTTCTCCAATCAGAAACATCTTGTTAAGACAAAAAGAAAAGTACTCAAAGACTTACAAGGACAAACAACAAAAAAGGGGCTCTTGCTGGCAAAATTTGGGACAATTTCAACATCCAAAAGAATATTGGTGATCAATTACAACCCACCAAACCAAAAGAAAAGAAAATGCTGCTCTGGCAGGAAGGGCAGGAGGGTGGGGAGGAGGAAGAGTAGTAGGTGTGAGAAGGAGAAAAAGTTCCTGACAGAGAAGGTCACCTAATACACCTACATAGAATGACTAAATTAAGAAATCACTACTTGGCCACTATCAATGGGCCACTCTTTGAGAAACTTGGCTTGTTCTCTTCAAAATTGTTAAATGTCATGAAAGAATAAGGTGGGGGAATGTTACAGTTCGAAGGAGAGAGGAGAACAAGTAAATGCAAAGCATGATCTTGTTTTGAAGCTGGATTTTCTAAAAGGTACAAAAGAAATTACTAGGATAACAGGCATGATTTGAAAAACAACTGCTTATTAGATGATCTTGTATCAAGGATAAATTTCAGGTTAATGTGAGGGCACAAACAACTAGGTTACAGTATTTGCATTTGTCAGGTATTTGTGTCCCTCTTGTATTTGTGTCCTCCACTCAAAAGGTGCCATACCCCCCTTCATGATGCCCATTACCTGGGAGCACACTAATCCCTCCTCTCTTGCTTTCTTCCCCTTCTTCCCCCTTCCCCCACAATTTGTTGAATTGAGTTTCTCTCTCTCTCTCTCGTTTTTTTAGAGATAGAGTCTCACTTTATTGCCCTTGGTAGAGTGCTGTGGCATCACAGCTCACAGCAATCTCCAACCCTTGGGCTTAGACAATTCTCTTGCCTTAGCCTCCAGAGTAGCTGGGACTACAAGTGCCCACCAGAACAACTGGCTATTTTTTTGTTGCAGTTTGGCCGAGGCTGGGTTTGAACCTACCACCCTCAGTATATGGGGCTGGTGCCCTACCCACTAAGCAACAGGCATTGCCCGAGTTTTTGTCTTATGTGGGCATGGGTTAAATCATCTACTGGCTTCAGATCAGCATCAAGTACCTTGGATATTTGGTTTTCCATTCTTATGATACTTTATGAAGAAAGTGTGTTTGTTTCAACTCCAACCAGGTTAATACAAAAGATGTAAAGTCTCCATCTTTTTTAAAGACTGAATAGTATTCCATGGTGGTATACATATGCTATAGCTTGTTAATCCATTGCTGGGTTGATGGGCATTTAGGTTGTTTCCATGTCTTGGTGATTGTAAACCGAGCTGTGATAAACAGTCTAGTACAAATGCCTTTTTAAAAAAATACGAAACGCTTCACGACTTGCGTGTCATCCTTGCACAGGGGCCGTGCTAATCTTCTCTGTATTGTTCCAGTTTTAGCATATGTGCTGCTGAAGTGAGCACAGGATAAATTCCTTAGCGTGTTAATTATATTATATTAACTTATCAGAACAGTTCAGCATTTATCAGGTAAATGCTGACATACTTAGGGCTGAAGTGTGTCTCCAACTTACTTTCAGAAATTTCAGCAAAAATGAATAAAAGTAGAACACGTGCATTTATATGCATGTGAGAGCGTGTGTGAAAGAGAGAGATACAAAGAAAATGTGTACAGTCTGAGAAAGAAAGTAACTTTTGCCTGAGGAATTTAAATTACCAGGCCTACAGAGGCATTAAAGAAAGACAGCAATCACATCCGACCCCCCCCCCTTTTTTTCGGTAGTTTTTTTTGGCTGGGGCTGGGTTTGAACCCACCACCTCCAGTATATGGGGCCAGTGCCCTACTCCTTTGAGCCACAGGCACCGCCCCACATCTGACCCCCTTTGACCTCTGTATTCATCTCTTAAACCTGCTTGTTATTGCCACAATAGCTACAAATTAACATAATGCCCACCAAGACACTATCCCTGACCCTTAGAGCTTAACAACGTGTAGATGATCATTAATCAGACTGATTTCTGCAAACCAATGAGAATTCCTGATAGTCAGCATTGTATCAGCCCTCTCCCTGTCCTCCCCCCCAGCTACCACTTTGTTTTGGCCTCTAAAAACCTCCTCGTATAAACACCAAATGGAGCTCATATGCAACTTCATTTGGGTCTGAGTCTTCCCAGTAGCTCCTCACTTTAGCTTAAGTAAACTCTTTATATCATACTTTGTGCCTCAGTCTCTTCCTTATAAGTCAAAGAGCAATAGAAAATAAATGTAAAAAAAATGGTAACAATTGGCATCTGTAGGAAAAGTGGCTACTGCTGTACCTTTACTACCTTGTCGACTTTTCCACAGTGTTGAGCATTTTGAAATAAAACGTTGGGAAAACTGAGACCTAAGATAATGATTTGAAAAATTAGGTTAATAATTCTATGGATCTTAGAAAGTAATTAGGAATTATACAATAAATGAATCAATACATGTAAAGTTACAATATAATTAATATTATGACATTAAAGGTAGTAAAGTATCCACTAATTATATAATAACAAAAAGAAACACCTCTTATCCTCAAATAGCCAATTTGTGACTTACTGAAAGTTTCTGGCAATGGAAGATGAAAATATAAAAGTATCCTTTAGAGAAGATTCCCAATATTTTAGAAAATGACTTGGATGGACCCTTTAGTCACACACATGAAAATTAACACCTACTCATTGATCCGAGATAAAACAAAAATCTTCATGTAAGTAAATCTAATGGTGAAGATAGAGCTGTTTAACTCACCCAGGAATATAAACTGGGTGTCTCTTTAGCCAACCTGTGACCTTTGATGTAATGGATAAAAGACTCTCTGTAGGGATTTAGATCAAGTTCTTGTTAGCACTAATCTCTATATGTGATTGAGATTGAATTATATAGGCCTTGGGACCTGTGATGTTCACTACTGAAATCACACCATGCCAGTAGAGGTGAGGGGTCCTCTGCAGAAAATGAATGCTGTCACCTGCCTAGGGTGCCTGCTCACTCTGTACAGGGGAGTCCAGGGACACTGGAGAACCTGCCCCCAATGAACAGAAGTGACCTGGAGATAGTCAGGAGCTATTAGCCCCCAAACAACTCTCCATTTTAGACATTGACCAAAAAGAAAAAAAAAAATCACTACATCCCCCAGGCAAATCCAATAAAGCTTTGTTAAAGACAAGTACCTGGGCACATCTCTACTTTGCTGCAGAGTTAAGGGATGAGCTTTATAGTGAGCATCTCAGTGCCCAGAGGAGAAGCTGGGGAAGGTGCATCAGCAAGAAATGGATGTCATCCTTCAATAAGGATAAACAGAGACTGATCAACCAGAGGACAGTTACAAAGGCATGGCAGGGAGTAGAGAAACTAGACAGGACTGTGTCAAGCTGGAAGTAAGAACAAGGAATGGTTACTGTTCCTATGTCTGCAGGGACAAGAAAATGAAAGACGGCCAGAACCTGAAAGGAAAGAATCTTAGGAAGAGATTTAAGAGGAGCTATGACCTACAGCTGAGGAGCAGGCCATTCTAATGTGACCCTGCTGGGAGGAAGCCAAGGAACAATTAGCCTGACCTTTTCTGCCCCCCACCTCACCTTCCTGCCAGGACTTGGCATTTGTCAAGCCAACCAGAAGCCAGGTGCAAGAAGCCCACTGCTACAGTCCATATAGGACAGTTCCTGGGGCACACAGCAAGGTGACAAGGATGGAGACTGCATGTGGAGGGGTAAATAGAAGATTTCTGACATAGGCAGGATGTCAGGCACAAACATGTGTTCACCTGCAGAGCTCGAGGTTCCTGCAGTTCAGAGCAGAAATGGTGGTGACAAGTGCCCACCAGGATGAGTTGCAGAAAGTGTAAGCATTTGAAGAGTGAGTGGGCACAATAAACCTGCCCTAAGTCTAACCATTACCATTGTTTTTATGCATATTATATATACAGTACAAACTCCACAGCTGACCACCTGCCTACATTGACCACCTCCTTTAAGTTGACCTAATTTTCATAGACTGGACATGCACCACATGTACATATCAGTACAGTGGGCCAAGTTCCCTCTGTTGAGCACTTCCATAAGTCAACTAGTTTATTACAGTCTCTTGGGTGGTCAATTTACAGAGGTTCTTCTATGTATATATATATATGTACATATACATACACACAAACATACATATGCTCATTAAATGATTTATTTGTAGCTAAGTGCTTCACATAAGCTTTTATTATTTATTCACTTATCCAACAATATTTACTGAGTTCTTAATATATCCAAGGTGTAGGAGCAAGGTAACGTCCGGGAAAAAAAAGGTTCCAGTTGTTAATTATTTTTAAACTAGTCTAATTATGCTTAAATTTAATTAATTTATAATATCCTCTTCAAATGATTATATAAATATTTAACTCTTTAAAACCAAGATATAAAAAAGAACTATTCACAATAAAAACAATGTGATTAAAAAATGAGCAAATGGCCAGGCCCGATGGTTCACACCTGTAATGCTAGCACTTGAGAGGACGGGGTGGGCGGATCCTTTGCTCAGGAGTTGAGACCAGTCTGAGCAAGAGTGAGACCCCGTCTCTATTAAAAACAGAAAAAATTAGCCAGGCGTCATGGCCTGTGCCTGCAGTCCCAGCTAATTGGAAGACCCAGGCAGGAAGATCCCTTGAATCTAGGAGTTTGAGATTGCTGTGAGGTAGGCTAAGGCCACAGCACTATGGCCTGTGGGACAGAGTGAGACTCTGCCTAAAAAAAAAAAAAAATTTAAAATGAGCAAAGGACTTATATGGACACTTTTTCAAAGAATATAATACAAATGAAAAATAAGCACATGAAAAAATGCTCAACATCACCAATCAATAGAGAAATGCAAATCACAACAAAATGAGATACCACCTTACACCCACTAGCATGGCTACTATCAAAAACAAAACAAAAACTAGAAAATAACCTAATCATGTGTACCCTCTTATTAATCTGAAATTAAAAAAAAAGAAAATAAACATTGGTGAGGAAATGGAAAGACTGGAACCCTGACCACTACTGGTAGGAACATAAAATCACGTAGCTACTGTGGAAAAGAGTATGGCACTTACTTAAAAAATTAAAAATAGAATTCACATAATCCAGCAATTCTACTTCTGGATAGAAATGTCAAAGGAGTTGAAAGTAGGGTCTCAAAGAGATATTTATGTACCCATGTTCATAGCAGCATTATTCATAATAGCTAAGAGGTGGCAGCAACCGGGTGTCCACAGATCAATAAATGGATAAATAAAATATGATGAATACACATGATGGAGTACAACATAGCCTTAGAAAGAAAGGTGGTCCTGCAGTGTGCTGTAACATGGGTGGAACTTTGACATCATTCTAAGGGAAACAAATAAGTAGACAAAAAATGTCTGATCCTATTTATGAAGTACCTTAAGTAGTAGAGATGGAAGTTAGAATAAAGTTACTGAGAGCTGGAGAGAGAAGTGAGGAACTGTTGTTTAATGGGTGCAGACTTCAGTCTGGGAAGATAAAGTTCTGTGGACAGATGGTGGTGATGGTTGCTCAACAATGTGAATGTGCTTAAAGTCACTCAATTGTACATGCAAAAACGATTAAAATGGTAAATTTTATGTTATATCTATATTTTGCTACAATAAGCTAGAAAGAAGTTTTTTTTTTTAAAAAAAAAAACAACAATACTCACGGATTCCAGCCCAAATCTTGTGGGTTGACATATAAAATACCGGCTCTGGAAACAGTCGCTGGGGTTGCCGTCCTTAAGTGATGTGTCTCAAACAGAAGCCTCATGGGGGGCTTGAGGGCTATGCGCTCATTGCTGGCCAGGGTCAGCACCTGGAAGGAGCAGCAGTAGGAAGCAGAGGAGGGCTGTGATCCAGACACAGAGGCACCGATGCTAACACAGGTACTTAACAGTGAACAGCGCTTCCCCCCAGCAGAAGTGCCAAGGGCTGTGTGCTCACTGTCCCAAGTTAGGAGTCAGTCAGAAGGAAGGTCTGAGTTCATCCTTAAGGTGACCTGACTGACCTTTGAGGAACAAATTCACCAATATGGGCCCATGAATGTCAACCTTTTAATAACTATGGTAATTATTACTAAGCCAAATATAAGACATTCATTCTAAAAGTTGATTATACGAAAAGGCCTGAGCACCACACAAAATAAACTCTCTTTACCATAATTATCAATTGTCCTTTAGAAACTGATGCAAGTATAAAAATCTCAAACCTGTATTTTATGATGAATAATTTCTTAGTTCAGCAAGGAACAATTACCGTTAATCTAAGGTGGTTACTAAATCCATCCTGGAGTAATGATGATTACTGATTCCTCTCTCCTGACCCCAACAATAGACCTTGTTTTTAAAAAGTATCTCACAGACTGGGAATATCACCTTTTGTTTTCGCCAGGAATGCTGGGTCAACTATAAATGCAAAAATGCTTGAGAAAGCATTTAAACTCAATCTGTAGCTATAGGAACTGGTTCATTTAAATTGCTAAAGTCTATCCATTATCATATGGCACAAACTTGTCCTTTTGTTGGGCAAGTTTATGCCTAGCTCTTAGAAAATGATAAAAGGTGTAGACTACATTCTTAGATATGTATTTAACTCTCATAAAAGTTAGTTATATTTATGCAGGTGACTAGACTATAGTCCCTTAAATTTTTAATGGTGAAATTAAGAGAATTATCATAAAAATGGCACTTATCAAAATAACAATTACAATAAAGACTACCAGGTTAACGAGTAAAAACTAGCATTTGCAACGATGAGAGAATGGGACTATTAAAACCCTCAGGATGTCATGTTTAAGGGTTAGCACTGAAGGATTACTCACCTTGTTATCATCCATGAGGGTATTTAGTGATTCAATCCACATGGGGTCAATGTCTCCATCCAGGACTATCCATTTTGGTCCATCATGCATAAGATTTGCTTGTTCTCGCAGAATGGATGAGAAGAGACCTATAGAATAACAGTAAACAATTTTAATATATAGTCGAATTGAGTGCTATGTCTAAAATAAATTTGTATTATTCTTCCTGAAAGCTCTTTTATTAACTAAATATTTTTTACTAAAATTTTTATTTTTTCAAATTAATATGAGGGTATAATTTTTAGGTTACATTGTTCTCACTTCCAGGGAAACGTTCCATTTGTAGAAGAGTCCCTTGCCCGGGGGGTGTGTTATCCACTCTCACAATGTGCACATTAGGTGAGATACTGCCTCATGCCTTCCCTGTCCCCCCTCCCATTTCCCTCTACCCCTGAACTGGACTATATTAGTGTTTTATTGTTCCTATGAGCATATAATTTTTTATATATTGATTTCATATTAGTACAGAGTACATTGGATATTTATTTTTCTACTCTGAGATACTTTACTAAGAAGAATATATTTCAACTCCATCCAGGTAAAAGATACAAAATTTCCATCTTTTAAAATAGCTGACTAATATTCCATGGTATACATATACCATAGTTTGTTGATTCATTCATGGGTTGATGGGCACTTAGGCTGCTTCCATGACTTGGAAATTATGAATTGAGCCACAGTAAACTAAACATTTAAGAGCAATTTTGCTGCCCTTTTTTTATGGGTAGTATGTAATATCTTGATAGCTACACATGGGCTCCAGATTCAACTCTACCATTTATCAAAGAGCAGCCGTTTTCAACTTGTGGGTCACGACCCACGGGAACTGTATTAAAGGGCCATGGCATTAGAAAGGTCCATCGCATTAAATCTGCCAAAGAGCAAGATTCTCTTTCCTGAGAATGACCTTTAACTTCCATGACTGAGCTTCCCTGTATGTCAAACAGAGATAATCGAACCTTCCTTAAAGAAAAATTGTGTGGATTTACAGAAGGTAATGTACATAAAACTCAAAACTTACACCAAATGATTACATTATTCTTCTTTCATACACATATGTGCAGTATCTATTTTAGATCAAATGTTAGTATATTTCACCTTTCTCCATTTTTCTATAACAATTTTCAAGGGGCATAATTCTAAACACTATATATCCAAAAGTACTATACATCTCCTACAGAAATTTCATCATTGAAATATTAAGTTATCATTTTTTAACAAGATGTATAGACACAAAAGTTTTAAATCCATGGTCTTTTATGCTGTGCTTCTAAGTCTGTGTGTGTTACGTGGTATATTTAATGGTTAATTTTTCAAACTAAAGTATAAAAAACCACTGTGTGAGAAAAAATGTATTGATATATGTATGTGGAATATTTCCATTATGAAGTATTTTGTACTAAAAGTAAACTACAGGATCTTGTGGAACCTGCCATCACAATTCATGTAGAAGCCAGTGACCTTTTCTAAGGATCACTGATCTGAACAGCTTCCAAAGATTTGCAGCATAAACAGTTATGGCTTTCTCTCTGCCACAGTCTTTTAGAAAAAGACAGAGGTTGGGTTGAGAGCATTGCCCATGGCAGGAACGTCAAGTGCCAAGGCCTCATGATGGAAGATACTTGGCAAGTTCAAGAACAGCAAGTTGGCTGGAATGATGATTACCATCAGTGAAGGGCAGAATGCAGGAAATGGAGCCAGAGATATTAGTGGGGTGGAAGGAGGGTCCCATCACATAGGCCCTTCTACTCCATGCAAAAGTTTGGATTCCAAGGGTGCTGGGAACCCAGTGAAAATTGAAAGCAGAGAAGTAACATTTGAAAAGAGCCCTCTGTCTGCTGTATATAAAATGAACTAACTACAGAGAGAACTGTGGGAAATATTGACTGTGGTAGTCCAGGCAGGAGACGATAGTGGCTTGGACTAATGTGGTATCTACGGAGAAGGTGAGAAGGACTGAAATTCAATATATATTTTAGAGGTAAAGCCTATAGGATTTGTTGTGAGTTTTGATATAGGATGTAAGAGGGAGAGGAACTTCAAGGATGATGCCAAGGTTAGTGTATTTATTAAAACAGGAAGCCATAAAAGCCTGTAGCAAAGGGATCTATTTGTCTACAAATACTTCCAGGGCAGGAAACATGTCCTGTTGACTTTTGTTTCTGGCACCTATAGTAATGCCTGCCTCAGTCCGTTCCTTGCATCAGGTACTTAATAAACATTTCCTGGCTTGGCGCCTGTGGCTCAATGGGCTAAGGCGTCAGCCAAGTACACCTGAGCTGGCGGGTTCAAATCCAGCCCGGCCCGCCAAACAACAATGACAGCTGCAACCAAAAAATGGTCAGGCGTTGTGGCGGGTGCCTGTGGTCCCAGCTACTTGGGAGGCGGAGGCAGGAGACTCGCTTGAGCCCAGGAATTGGAGGTTGCTGTGAGCTGTGATGCCACAGCACTCTATCCAGGGTGACAGCTTGAGGCTCTGTCTC
>CAUYRH010131680.1:0-20074 GCA_963574655.1 Perodicticus potto
GTCAAACAGTGGACTCTACCTTGAATGATCGATGTGTCAGTCATGACTCCTGCTCTCAGGGAGCTTCTAGTCTATCTAGTAGGACAGGCAACCATGAACCAAGTTACCAGCCCAGGTGAAAACCCCACAGAGAGGTAACCAACATGCAGGAGCCCTGATCAACAGGTCACACCAGGACTAAACAGTGGAGAAGGTCCAGATGCCCTCTGGGAGTCTCTAATGGGAAAGAGTAAGAAAACATTCTGTTTATTGATCTCAGTGATGGTTACATAGGTGTGTTTACTTTATGAGAATCTTATAAGCTGTTTCCCTGTGATGAGTGCATTTTTCTCTACATATGTTATACCTTAATAAAAGATTTACTTTAAAAATAAAAAAAATAAAAAAAAAAAAACAGTGACACTAAGTTCCAATATTTTTTCTGTTTGTGCTTCAGTTTTTAAGTATCTATTGCTCTAAATACGTTCACCTATCCAGGGAGAATTAGATTTGGAAATGGGAAATATTGCTAACCCAACTTGACCTTTTAGTTAAACAACGTTATAAGTATAACATGATGTTAGGATTGAAAGAAAACATTCAATCCTAAAGAAGAAGTGGTATTATAAACATAAAGGTCAAAAAAGGTAAGGTGACATTCAAAATGCATTAAGGACATGATTTAAGAAAATTTAGTCTTTTTGTAATTATTTCATGTGAAATGCTGTAAAAGTCATACTACAATATACTTGAAAGTCTGAAAAAATGATTATTTAATATTTGCTTGTATTTTGTTGAGAGGTCTTTACTTTCCCTCTTCCTATTATGTATTCATCCATTCACTGTGATTACAAGATTGCTTATTCATTCATTTATTTATTTATTTATTCATTTATTTTGGAGACAGAGTCTTCACTATGTTGCCCTCCATATAGTGTGTGGTGTCACAGCTCACAGCAACTTCAAACTCGTGGGCTTAAGGGATTCTCTTGCCCCAGCCTCCCAAGTAGCTAGGACTACAGATGCCTGCCACAATGCCCGCTATTTTTTTTTTCTTTTCTTTTTTTTTTTCCTCTTGTCACTGTTGTTTAGTAGGCCCAGGATAGGTTCACACCTACCTAACCACTAAGTGATGGACCCTGAGCCAAGATTGCATTTTAAAATATAATATGCTTCCTTGTATTTGCGATTTGTATCCTTCCCATTCTTACTCAGCTCTGTCTCTTAGCAACATTTAATACTGCTAGCCATCATCTTCCTCTTAGACTTTTTTTCTCCTCTAAGATTGGTGACTCTGTTAGGTATATTTTCATCTGTGATCAATCACTTTTGCTACTACTTTCCAATTCGGCACCTAGCAATACCATTTATATTTTATGACCTTTTATAGTCTGTATCTTATCAAATATTCTTAATTTTCCTGGTATTTATATCCTTTGATTTTTACCACTCTATCCATTTTGATTGTCTTGTTTGCCAGTCCAATTTCCATTTGACCATCAAGATTTAGGTGACAAGATTCTTCTTTGTGAAGTATTTTTCTACTTCAAGCAAAGGGTCTTTCACAGTCTGCATTTCCCAGGACAGAACCATGACCCTGTTCTTTCATTCATTCAATTCCTCTACACAACTACCAAAAGTCTTGAATTTAAATTCTAGCTGTCTTTCACCTATACATGTGCTTAAATTTTAATTATTAATCAATCCCTGACAGATTTCATCTCTTCACATAAGAAAGAGTAATCACAATTTTTCTATGTGACATTTGTAAGTGTTAGAAGATACCTGACAGTGCAAAAACAATTTCTAAGGCTTAGAAGGGCCTCTCCTAGTGTCCCACCTGCACCACATGTTTACAGAGGAGGTTGCTTGTAGGAGTTATTGGTATTTCATTCCATTTTTCTCCTCATTTTAATAATTATTCATTTAATGAAGGGATTTTCTAAGCAAGAAACAAAATTTAGCAATTTAATCTTTAATTAGCCTATTCCTTTAATATAGAGCTATCCTGAGCAGCTCTCCCTGAAAAGATATTCACATGCCACGAAGGATTCCATCTTTGGCTCTATAATGCATTTTCAGACCTTCATTCAGATGTCAATTCTATCCTGTCATTTGAGGTTTACATGATTACTCACATGTGAAATTTGAAACCAAGATCACACAGTAAACTGTCCCTAAAGTTAATCTAGTCTTTAAACAACATTAATTTCCATCTTTGCTGGAAGCTTCCAAAATATATCTTATACTGACAACTTAACAATTCATATCCTAAAATAAAAAAAAAAAATCACCAAGGTATATAGCAAGAGAATTTATGTGTTCACTTATTTTTGGAATTTGAGGCATTTTATAATTCACATAAGGGCCAATTAGTCTATTAAAAGTGTAGATGCGTTCACCACTGCTGACCTCCAGGTTACTGGGTAACATTTTAGTGTCTTTGCTCCTTTCCTGATGGCCACCAGCCATGTAAACCAAATAAGTGTTTTTTATATGGGTTAAGAAAAATAGATATGTAACTTCAATCACCAATGATGGATGCGGAAACTTTCCTCGGTTAAGTAAAGGAAAAGTTAGGGCACTGGATAGCCTATACTTTGTTTTTTTTAATTTCAAATTAATATGAGGGTACAATTTTTTAGGTTACATCTTAGAGAAATTTAAGTGAAAAACAAAACATCCTAGTAAGTTTTGGGTGTGAACAATAGAAGAAAAGCAGACTATTAGGCAGTTTATGAATAAATTAAGCTCTCACTAGGATGAAATAAAGATGGAGATTCTTGCTATTCACAAGTCTTCTAGGCATCAGCCCTTCTATGCCTAATTCTGTTGGATAAATAGTCCTCTCCAGTAATGTCTTGTAAGATTATTCATCTCATCTACACTTCTTCAGTACCTCTACAGGGAAATCCAGCACTACCTTGCATGATTTTCTGAATGTGTGCTTTCATCAGCGATTATCAAATTACACTTAGCACTTGTATCTAGACCGTGAAGCTATTTAAGAGAACCTTAGCAATTTAGTGTTCTGTCTCTAGATGTCCAACAAAGAAAAATTGAAAAGTGCTACTTATGTAACAAAATCTGCTTTCCAAAATATTTGAGTAAAGTAAAACTCAGCAAATTAACTTCTGAGAGGAAGGCAAAATAAACTTAGTAAAAGATGAATAGTGTCTCGATGAATCTTTAAGGACTTAATGTTTGTCAGAATTCTTATCACTTGGTAATACTAACTGGTTTTGAAAGTTTTATTGATTTCAATTTGGGTGTCATCGTGTAACTTTGTGTGCTATCCCTCCGTCTGCTGCACAGAGGCGTTTAATTCACTGTAATTCACCATGAGTAAAGTCACTGTGACCTGCTGGTAATGGCTTTTTACACAAGAGTTGATCTATTGGACCAACTATAGGACCTTGGCCAGGTGAATTTGGCAGTGGAGAACAATGAAATGTCACAAAGAGGGTTGCAGAAGCTTATCAGTTTTGTAATAAAATATTCATCCCAGAAAATATTCCTGAGATGATGTTTAGACTCATCACATCAGCTCAATTAGTGGAGTCACTCTCAACATACACTTCAGGCGAACTAATTTTCTTAGGAAGTCTCTAAACAGAAAAGAAGGGGAAATATTAAACAAGCCAACCAGATCAATATAAAGAAGTCCATTCTGATCACTTTATCTATTATAGAAGGTGGCATCCTCAGAATTATTTTTTACTTATTATATCAACACAATCTGAGATTCAATAAAAATTTCTAAATATATAAGCTTAATTTCTATGGGTGAATTTTAAAATTGAAATGTTGTCCTTGTGTACCATGTCTTGTAAGTAGCCTTGTCTTTGTCATTGATTGAAAATGAAAGCTATAACCCAATTATAGACAAGAATATGGGGAAAAGGGGAAGAGAGGGGAGTGGGGAGGATGGCTGGAGGGAGGGTAATTGGTGGGACCCCACCTACCGTGCATCTTAGAAGGGTACAGGTGAAACTTACTAAATGCAGAATATAAAGGTCTTAACACAATAAGAAAATTCCATGAAGGCTATGTTAACCAGTTTGATGAAAATATTTCAGATTGCATATGAAACCAGCACATTGTATCTCATATTGCATTAATGTACACAGCTATGATTTAATAAAAAAAAAAGAAAATGACTTATTATTAAATTCCCCAAATTATTTTTCTTTTTCTATCTTATGGTAATGACTGGAATTTTGTGGTAATTATCATTTTTTAATTATTAATGCAAATCTATGTCAAATAACTGAAAGAGCACATAAATAAGTGATTCAGGAATAGTCAAGTATGGAAGATACAAAATTTTCTCTAAAGAGTAGTTTTTATTTCAAAATCAAGAGATTTTTAAAAGTTATTGTTTTGAAAAAAATAATACAATCAACTTTGAGCTGACACTTTCCACTTTTAAATCTATAAGGGTCACTCACATGGTTATTGTTTTCTGCTTACCTAACCTCAAAACTCATCATTTTTATCTATTAAAAAAAAAAAAGACTATAGTAAAAGCAATTCAGTAGCATGACTTAAGAAATCTGGTATTTGGTTTCCCAATGTATTGTGAGAAATATAGATAAATAAATAAGAGATGCATAAATAGGCAGATAGACACATTAAAATATCAACTGAGATGTATGGATATTTTAGATTTATTTGCATAAACAATTCATGAATAAGGAAGCAGCAACCAAAAGATGTTTGGACTCTGCTGAGGGAGCTCACAGGCAGAATGTTAGAGTACGCTTCTGATTAGTGGAGCTTAAGTTTAGATTTCTCTAAAACAAACATTGACAAGAAATTACCTAAGTTAAGTTGCGACTCAGAGTTAAGGTTACTTTCAAGGCTTCACTGGCTTTGTGTGTTTAAGGTTTTTCAGGCCTAGTCTCCTTTTTAACCTACTTTAAATAATTAACTGATGAAAGGTCAGATGGGGAATGTGTTGCACATATAACATATGTGCAGATTATACAAATCTGTGTAATATAGAGCAGGAGTCAGCAAATTTATCCTGCAGAGTTAAAGACAATATATATTTAAGTTTTCAGGCCCAATTGTCTTTGTCACCATTACTCAACTGTCATTGTGGCACAAAACAGCTACAGACAACATGAAAATCAGTGTACACTGCCAATCTCCAAAATAGAAGACATATATTTACTTAATGTATATTTAGATATATTAATCTGATATGAATATTCCTTAAATAATATATTTATAGAAAAATATGCATGCATATTGACAAATGCTTGATTAGGTTAATATATGCTAAGAGAAAGATGAGGTAAGTAATTTTATTCATGCAAATTTAAATATCGCATAGGTCAGCAGAAGGTTTTTAAAAGGCCAACAGTTTCTGAAAGACAAGGGCTTCATGTGTTTAAATGACTTTATGAGTAGGATTGAATAAATGTGTACAATAAAACAGTCTTTCTCTTAACCCAACAGCAATCGGTCAATAAATAAGCCGGATCCTGCAACCTTGACTGTTTTGAAATAGAGATTTATTTTTATTTATTCTTTTTTGTTTTGTTTTCCTTCCGAACAAGAATAAGCACTACATCCATACAAAAGTATAGAGATAATATCTGATGTAATTTCTACCAGCTTCAGTGGCTGGAAAGAATTAATGTATTTATGTTCAAAAGGATGAGCAAAGGGACAATGAAGAAACAAATTTGAACCAGGTACCTGAGGGCTTTTAATCAGGTTTATGAGGCTGTAATTTCTCCAGTCAGGGTGGTTGTGCCTTATGTGCTCCTGAAAGCATTTAAGGTTCTTAGATCTATTAGATTTAAATAGTTTTCAAATATTTCAATCTGATGGCAAAACATTACCATCGGCATTAACATTCCAGTTAATGTCTATGAATGTTAATTTATTAAATTAATAAATTATATTTTATTTTTATAACAAGTACCCCACTAACTCCTTATACCATAAATAAATTGAACTTTTTTAACATTTAAAGAAATTACTATATTGATTATAGATATAATATTTAAGACTGAATTTAACAATATCAAGAATGAAAATCAGTACTTGTTGATTGTAGTCCAAAATTGTAATTGAACACTTTTTATTTTAGTGGCAATGATGGTTTTCCTTCTGGAGTTAAGTAATTGTCATTTTTATATTCCTCTAAAACAGCCGTTTTCAACCTATGGGTCGCGACCCCTTTAGGAGTCGAATGACCCTTTCACAGGGGTGACCTAATACCATCCTACATGTCAGATATTTAAATTACGATTCATAACAGTAGCAAAATTACAGTTGTGAAGTAGCAACGAAAATAATTTTATGGTTGGGGGTCACCACAACATGAGGAACTGTATTAAAGGGTTGCAGCATTAGGTAGGTTGAGAACAACTCCTCTAAAAATAACTATTAACATACACAGAATTTATTTTTAAAATAATGTAGAATTTATCAAATGTCAGTAGTATATCAGAAGTATGGATTATATCTTATTAGTTCTTTTAAATATTATTAATTGCATTAAAAGAATATTAATAAACTGATTAACCAGATGAAGAAATTAACCTTTAAACAGAATAGTAAATAAGAAAGTGATGTGTATATTTTATTTCTCTTATATGTCCATAAATCTCTATGAATGCAATTACAATTAAGGAAATGATTACAAATTAATACTTTTAGATGATATAGAAGGCAGTTCTTAATATATTTTTGTGTAAAATGATAACCTATGGGTTACATCTTTCTTTCATATACATTCTAGATAATTTATATAAGATGCTGAATATAGTCATGTTTTATTTTTCTGGGCTCTGTGCCTAACCCCCTGGAGAAAATGTAGCCCTGTGTGATCGCTAGGAGTATTCTAGGGAGCAGCACCAGCATCTGCCAACATTTCTGTGGTTTGCAGCCCAGAAGCAACCTCACATGCCCTTGTGTCCCAGAGGGTATCTGAAACAGGCCTGAGTGTCTTACGAACAGTTGGTGCTTTAGTCCAAGATTACTTTCCAAGTTCAGAATCCTTATTAAAAAAAAAAGAGGCCAATGAAAACAGGTGTTCAATCGAGTGGGAAAAACAGATAACAGACTTATCCATGAATCAAAATGGATTTTTACCAGAAAACAAGTTAGGTAGTTTGTCTCTGTATCATCCCATTTTAACACAATATTCTCATCAAACATTTTTTAGGCAAAATTATACAGAACATTCTTTTTTCTAAGTCATGATATAAACTAATAAGAATCATGCAATTTTAACTTAGTTAACTCTGGAAAAATTGGCAAAAATATTTTGTAACCTGATACTTTATTCCTTTGACATCTATGCACTATTTTATTAATTAGTCTTCCAATGATGGTAATAAATCATTGCTCTATTTAGCTTTCTTTCTCCAATTTTCTGACAAACCCCCCATACATTTGCGGAAAGACACCCCCAAAACACTTACTTCTCTGGAAATCCATAACAATATCTCCTCCTGGACTGTGTGTGAAAGTCAATGTTTAGCGACTTAAAAATACACTAAATTGTCTCTTCATACAAAGAAGGTATGATGAGTAAAGCGTCTGAACCTCCAATTTTAAAAAATAAAACATGAAGTAAAGGATAGTTTTCCTTTTCTGATGGAATTTTCTCCAGAGTAAATTATTATGTATTAGTCTAAACTCTACTTTCATATGTATATATCTATGAAGATAAATCACGTCACCCAGATGTTTCGGTACCTTACATAAATGCTATTGTCCTGCTGTCCACCCTGCTCCTTCTGCACACTGAACCCTCTGATTCCACAATGTCCACGTTCACTTTGGTATGGTGGACATTGAAGTTGCTCCTAATATTTGGCTATTACAAGTGTTGCATCTGGTAATATTCTTGGACAGGTCTCCATGTATACATGTGTCACTACAGTGTGCATTCAACAGGAGAATTGCTACGTCACATTTCAGGCACCTCGTAGTGAGTATTTAGAAATAATACCAGACTTGTACACTATTTTTTTCTCCCTTTGAATTCTTTTGCAGGATGGATTACCCATAGTCTGCCTTTTCTTTCTCTCTACTGACTAGAAAGCTTTGTAATTGATTTATAACTTTTCATAATTACTATGAAATACTAATTCTCATATTTAGTTGGAAACTCTCAGAAGTACATTTAGCTACCGAGATGCCTCCCAAATAGCACTTAGGGAATTCTGAACCCTTTATATCAAATCACTTTCTTTAAAGAGCTTTTTCTTTTCACATCAATGCTTGACATACTCATTGAATACTATACTTCCAGTAGAAATGTCACATTTATATTGAGATGTCTTTGATATCTACCAGATCTTTTTTGATTCCATTTTATTTCTTTTATGGATTTAAAAACAATGCTTGCTTATTTATTTTATTTAACTTAAAATTCAAATATCTGAATTTCATAAAGTATATTTTTATCTTTTGCTGTTATTTTCTTTTTTCTGCCAATATTAACATTTGTTTATGATATTTTTATACGCATGTTGCCTGGTTTTATTCTGTGGGACATCTAAGATTTGAATGGAGTATCTGTTTCTCCAAAGAGAATGTATGCTCCTATACTTTCCTGCCCTTTATCAATCTACCATGCTCACTATCAAACTAATACCACTTTACTTTTTCAGCCTGGAGTTTTAGTGACTATACTGGTAGGTAGAGGTCTGTAACCTTAAAAATCTCTGATTTCCCTGGTGAGAATTTAATTCCATGATATCTCAGACAATCTGATTAGGCTTCTTTTAATTTTCCCCCCTTTAGTTAATTAATTAATTATTTATTTATTTAAGTCTATTGTTTAAATTAGTACATGGTGCAAGATCTTAGCATTACACATGTGCTGGTCTTTGTTCTAATAATCATAACCCTGAAGCTTTGTTTTCTTAAAACACAAAGTCTTCATTACTAAATTTTAGAAAGTCTCTTAGTGAGGCTCATGTTTTGGGTTTTGTTTGCTTTGTTTACGAATAATATCTATTTTTTAAATGAGATATTTTTTGTAGGAGAACAAATACCTGATGTTGGAAATTGCAATGTCGTGTAATTTTTAAAAGGATTTTAATATATTCTCTATACCACCTTGGCATCGTTTCTACATTGAGGTTAGTAATTCCAGATCCCATTATTCAAATAATATGAAATAGTAAAGTCTTATGACCAAATGTGTTTTGCCTTTCAGTAAATAGAATTTTAATTTGTGCACATGTGATTTAATACCAGGATGAAAAGTGCATGAAGTGTTTAAATAGGCACATTTTGAAATAAATAAACTCACAGGTTGAACTGAGCATCCATATGTTACCATTATACATATTTTCACATTCTAGAAAGCTATGTTCTTCACAATTAAGGAGATTATCATGAGTTAAAATTTGTAATAAAATTCCTTAAAGAATAGAAAAAATTGAAAGAACTCTCATTAGAAAAGAATATTTGCATAATTACTGTAAAATGCCAATTTTACGCACAAAAAGGAGTCAGTAATGCTTCAAAAATCTCATTTGAATAATACATGCATATGTACTGGTTCTGGATGGCTGAGCCAACAACCGCATCAGTGAAAATATTTACCTTGGACTTGTCGACAATAGAAATAACAATTTTCGATGTGAAAATAGAAGCCCTTCGTATAAAATACATACTATATATGCATTTGCCTCTCAAAGTGCTGGGATTACAGGCACTGCACCTAGTTCAGTTTACTTCATTTTTTGTGATAGAATTCACTTTATATATAACCCAAAATTTGTTTATTTATTCTGTAGTTAAGGGAAAACTACAGACTTTAGGTCATCACTTGTCTTTGCATCTTTTGTAGATTTCTACATAATAAGTATCTGTGGAAGGATGTATTGGGTAATTATTTTTAGCATTGGAATTTCTAGCCATTTTTATGTGTCATATGGCTTAGTTCATGCCCAGGCCTTCTTTTTATATCAATCTCCCAAATGGATTTATATATATCTGACTCTCATGTCCTATTTTACCATGTCGATTACCCTGCACTTGTTTAGAGATGACTTTACCATCACGCAAGTTTCAAAATCCTCTTCTGTTCATTAATATTTAAATCCTAGGTTACCAAATGCCATAGTTTAAATCTTGCTCCCTTCCAACTCATGTTGAAATTTAATTTTTTCTGCAATTTTACGAAGTAGAAAGACGGCTCTTGCCAGGTCCCAGATCTTCAATTGATGTCAGCTCCTCAATCTTGGACTTTCCATCTTCCAGAACTGTGACCCAATACATCTCTATTCATTAAAAATTACTGTATTAAAAAATACAATTGCTGTCATTCTGTTATAGCAATATAAAATGAACTAAAGCAGAAAATTGGTACTGAGCATTGGAACTATTCCTATAACAAATACATAAAAATTGCACAAGTGGCTTTGAAACTGGGTCTGAATAGAGGCTGGAAGAATTTGGAGGAGAAGGCTAGAAAAAGCCTATATTGCCATGAACAGACCGTCAGGTTAATGCTTGAGAGAGTTCAAAGAGGAGCATGGTAGGGAATGTGTGAAACTTCCTGGAGATTAGTTACCTGGTCATGATCAGAATGTTTTTAGAAATATGAAAAGTAAAGAACATTCTGATGAGGTTTCACTTGAAAATGAAGAATAAGGCATTGGAAATTGGAGAAAAGGCTATTATTGTTATATATTGATAAAGGATTTGACTGAATTGCATTTAAGCCATAGGACCTTGCCCTAAGGAAGGGTGAATTAAAAAGCGATGTCTGGTACAAAAATTATCTAAGTAGAAAGCCATTTTGGGATGCTGCCTGGCTTCTTTTAACCACATGTAGTAAAATGGGAGAAGAAAAAATAATTTAAAGATGAAATTTATAATTAAAAGGGAAAGAGGACTTACGGAATTAAAGGATTCTTTAGCCTGGTGGAAAATGAAAGAGTTGTTCAAATTGGTGGCCAGGGAGCCCATTTGATGAGATGAGTACGAGTAGAACAAAACCAGAGGTCGTTTATCAGAACAGTGGAAGAGTGGCCATAAAGGTTCTGTGGAGGCGACCTGTGCTGCAAGCTGTCCCATTGCAGGCCAGAGTGCCAAGGCCTGAATGAGGGAAATACGTCAGAAGATAGTCCAGGGTGCATGTAGAACTTTGGTGCTTGCTACCCAGGCCTGCCCCACAACTCTGCTCCCCATGTTCTGGTGCAGTGCTGATCAGCTGCCCTTCCCATGACTCAAGCCTGCCCAGGATTGGCTTTACCCACAGCTCAAGTAGCAAGTCTTGCTGGTGTCTTTGTAGTGTTAAGTCTGCAGGTGCTCAGAACGCAACAGCTGTGGAAGCACGATGGCCTCCACAAAGATTTTAAAGTATTTTGAAGACATCCTGGTGCTCCAGGTAGAGATTTGTTGCAGGTGCAAAGCCATCACAGAGATCTTTCATTAGGGAAATGCCCAAGTAGACTTTGGGTTTGGATATCTTTTCTGACAGCCAGGGATAACAAATACCTTCTAATATTTCATTTTACAAAATTTTCTCTGGACCCACAGGCTTAGAAGATGTATCATACCTTCTAAGTGACCAATGATTAACCAAAACATTTTCTTACCATGAAAGGTAAATGTACCAAAAAATACCCAGATATAGGTATGCATTATTAGTTTCTGCCACAGTTTTTGTCCATATATTTTGTTAAGGATTTTCAAATGTAATGTTCTGGTATATAAATATTCAGGTATTCACAAACACCTTACTATTTTTTTCTGTTTGCAATTCCTTTTTAGAGCTGATACTATCTGGTTTTAATTACTACAGTTTTCAAAAGTGCACTTGACCCTGACTTCTAAAATTCACTATTCACTAATTATTATATTTTCTAGTGATTTAGTTGATTATATAAGAATCAATACATACAAATATTAGATAATATAAGTGTTATGTTGTGTATATTATTTCATCTTGCAAGTGTTGTATATATGACTCATATATAAGACATGACAAAATCTTTCCCATCACTTTTACAACATGCGTGACATTGTGATCTGCTTTGGTAAAATAATATAAGTCTAAATGTTGTATTCTACATCTGATTATAAACTTTAAGAGTCTCACATGGTTGAACCAACAGTTTATTTTACTCTGCTGAGGTTTGTGCGTTTTCTAGAAGGGTATTGCAAACTACAGCATGCGTTCTGGAATGAAGATTCATGGATCCACACCACTGTCAAACCTTTGATGATACATAATTTTCATCAGAAATTGACTATGTTGTTTTAAATTACATGATTATCAAGCCTGTTACTATAGCATAACTTCATGAAAGCTGAATTTATTCATGTTTTTTCCATATGATTGTTTTTCTTTCTTTGATAAAAAACTTGTAAGTTCATGACGGGGTTACATCACATATTTTTGTGCTCCATTTTTTGCACACACACACACACAGAGGCAGAGAGAGATGACCACTCTGTATATTTAGTATCAAGTGCACAGACTTGGATAATCCATTATCCTGTGTAGCAGATTCACAATTCTTCTGCTGTGCCCATAATTTAATTGGATATCTTAAAAATATTAAGGACACAAATGTTTTGTTACGTGGTTTGACAATGCTTACTGGAGGGCCATTGGTGTGTCCATCACCTGAATAGTGTCCATTGCACCTGTTAGATAGGTTTAGACCCTAATTCTCCCACCCCCTCTTTCCACCTCTTCCTTCTTGATTTCTAATGACTTTTACTTTTCTCAGTGACCATGTGTGCCAATTGATTAGTTCCAAGTTATTCAATAATAATTTTAAAAAATTAGAATAATTTCAGAAAAAGTACAAATACAGAATTTTCAATATATTCAACCAGTTTCCCCTATAATCAATGATTTTATGATGGTGTGATTTGTATAATTAATTAACCAATAAAACTACAGTATTATTGTGTAAAGCCCATTCTTTATTCAGATATCCTTCCTAGGTTTACAGCCCCATGTCATTTTGCTGTTCCTAGAATCTTATTCAGGGTCTCACATAACATTTAGAAGCCCTGGGCGGTGCCTGTGGCTCAAGGAGTAGGGTGCTGGCCCCATATACTGGGGGTGGCGGGTTCAAAACTGGCCACAGGCAAAAGCTGCAAAAAAAAAAGAAAAAAAAAAAAGGAAAAAATCCCACATTTAGTAGCCCTATCTACTGAGGGCCCTCTTGGCTGTGAGGAATTCTCAGATTTTCCTTATTTGTGATGATTTTGAGTTTTGATGAATAGAAGGAAGGTATTTGTGGAATGGCTCCTTATCAGCATTTTCCGGATGTTTTTCTCATCAGGTATGCCTACTGTTAATATCATTATTCATGTTTCTTGATCACCAATCAGGATTCTTCACTGTATCTCTTTTTCCCGCACTTTCTATGTGACACTCTTTAGAAAGAAGTCACTACACTTAAAAAGTGAAAAGTTGGCTCGGCGCCTGTGGCTCAATGGGCTAAGGTGCCAACCACGTACACCTGAGCTGGCGGGTTTGAATCCAGCCCGGGCACATCAAACAATAATGACGGCTGCAACCAAAAAATGGCCAGGCGTTGTGGCGGGCGCCTGTAGTCCCAGGTACTTGGGAGGCAGAGGCAGGAGACTCGCTTGAGCCCAGGAATTGGAGGTTGCTGTGAGCCGTGAAGCCACAGCACTCTGCTTGAGGCTCTGTCTCAAGAAAAACAAAAGTGAAAAGTTGTACTCCACCTTCAAGAAGGCGTAGTAGCAACATAAATTATTCAGAATTCAACATGGGGGATTTATCTCTTTCTCTTTATTTAATCTTCAGTTATTTATTTCAATATTCATTCATAGTTTTTTTTCTTTTAATAATAATTATTTTTTATTTATTTATTTTTTTTTTGTAGAGACAGAGTCTTACTTTATCACCCTGGGTAGAGTGCTGTGGCATCACAGCTCACAGCAACCTCCAACTACTGGGCTTAGGCGATTCTCTTGCCTCAGCCTCCTGAGTAGCTGGGACTACAGGCGCCCACCACAACGCCCAGCTATTTTTTTGTTTTTGCAGTTCGCCGGGACCAGGTTTGAACCCGCCACCCTTGGTATATGGGGCCGGCGCCCTACTCCTTGAGCCACAGGTGCTGCCCCATTTTAATTATAATTCTATACTATTTCACTTCGTTGTTCAAATTGTTTCACTTTTGTCCCCTGTGATATCTTTCATTTGACTGTTTTATCCTGCTCTTTTTACAATATGCCACCACGGCAGGATTTCTTATTTTACTATTTAACATGTCCTTGGTATCTGGCATTACGTGATGCTCCAGATTCATCCTACACATTTCCCACCCCCGTCATAGAATTAGCCTGTCTCCAGGTAACTCTGGGTGGTGCTATTAAAGAACGGTATTAGGAGAAATATTGGGGTAGTAGATATTCTCTTTGCTACTGGGGAAATTGGTACTTCTAGTTTCTTTCAGCTGATAGAGCAAAGGAATAAATACGTGCCTACTAACCTATATGTACACACTTCACTACAAATATTTCTGTATGTCACCATATATATCTATATGTGGGGAAGGTGAGTTGATTAGGCTTTCTGGCCTGAAGGCCAGTAGGTGCCGTGATAAGTAATAATGATTAAGCAAGCAAGTGCCATGATAAGTAACCATGATTAAATAAGATGTTGTCATTCTTATTAGCACTTGACTAGGAGTCACTGTCATTGCTTTATATTGTCATATAAAGCACAGAGACCTTTTGTCTGTGGACTTTCCAGGGTGGACTTTCCATGGGGGAAGCATCTTATGCTAGCTGGTCTGCCCCTGTGAACTGAATGAAAGTGGAGGTACCTAAATTAGCTTACCTGTGCTCCAAGTTGAATAAAGGGTATGTTACAACTGCCTTCATACAGCTCTTCAGTTTTTCTTCTGTCTACTCCAATCCCTTGCAGACCTCTTTGGCCTCAACTTCTGGCACTACATACACTATGTTAAATGAAGCATTGAGTTTATGCTAATATCTCCCCCTGCAGTCCAACACCACATGAAACATTTAAGTCCCTGTCCCGCTGTATAATGCAGAGAACGTGTATTCTTCAACTAGACTTTACTTTGTAAAGATTTCATTCATTGTCAGAGTTATTTGGCACATCATAATTTCCCCCCATCTCTTTCAGTGACGGGATTTCATACATTTGTGGTTCAGTGGGAAAACTCCAAAATTCCCTAGACCACTTAAATAATGCTTTTAAATCATCACACATTAAGGTTCATTTTTTTTTTTTTTTTTTTTTGCCCTGTAATCTTCAATGGGTTTTGACCAACGTCTGGCATCATGGGTCCGCAATTACATTACCAAACAGAAAACAATCACTATCAAAAAGGCACGCTCTGTGCGTCTTCTATTTAATCCTATCCTGTCCTACCAAATCCTCTGTAACCAATGATGTGTTTGTACTTTCTATATTTTTACTTTTTCACAACATAATAAAATTGGAATTGCAAAGAATGTAACATTTTTGGACTTCCTTCTTTCACTTAGCAACATATATCTAAGATTCAACTATGTCTTGTGGTTTGATAGCTCATTTATTTTAAATAATAATATTCCATAGTATGAATATGCCCCAGTTTATTTTGTGCATGCACTGATTGAAGAGCACCTTGGGTTGCTTCAAGATTTTGACAATTATGAATAACGTTTGCCATAAATATTTTTGTTCATGTTTTTGTGTGAACATATTTTCTGATTTATTTTATAAACATCTAGAAGCATGGTTGAGTAATTCTATGACAAGATTTTTTTTTATTTTTGCAAGAAACTGCCCAGTTGTTTTCCTAAATTACTATAGTAGACTGAGTGGTGGCCCAAAGATATCCAGGTTCTAACCTCTGAACTGGGGAATAATTCTTCCTTAGATGGCAAAAGGGCCTTTGCAAATGAGACGGTCAATGTTAAGGGTCTTGAGATGGGCAGACTGTCTTTGATAATCAATTTGCATTCTAAATGCATTCTGGGAGAAGCAGAGAGAATTGGATCACACAGAATAATGAAATGTGGCCACTGAAACAAAATAGTACATTGCTGGCTTTGAGGACGGAAAAAAGAGCCAGAATAAAAGGGATGTATTATGTATGCTTTTGTCTTTATGGCACTCGTTTTTCTCTATTTCTTTATTTCTCCCTCTTCTCACTCTTCTTTTCTAATTCAAAATTCTATTTCCTCTTTTCTGTTAACGTAAGAATTATTCTTCTTTCTAGAAAATGAATGGCAGTCCTGCCATTTTTGAGATATGTTCATAATGTAAATCTACCTTTGGTTTTAGAGTAACTGTTTTGAAGTTATAAAATAAAAGATTTTATTTTGCACTCATTTTAATTCATCTTTAACACTCTTCCTTTCTTTATGCTTATGGGAGTCTTTTGCCTATATTTGCATTTCTCTGGACAACTTCTTTTAATCTTTGCTGAGTAGGACTGCAGGTGATAACGTCCTTCAATGTATCTTGGTCTCAGAAAGCCAGTGTTTCTGATTCATTACGTGATTCAAATGATAGTTTTACTGAATATAGCATTCTAGATTAGTAATTTTTTGACTTTTTTTCTTTTACCACTTCAAATGTTTCTTTCCATTCTTTTCTCGTGTGCATGGTTTCTGAAAGAGAATTTCACTGTAATTCTAACCATTACTCCTATATTCTACATAATAAAGGTGTGTGCTTGTCCCTGGCTTATTAAAAAAGATTACATACATATTATCTTTGGTTTTATGAAGTTTGAATGTGATTTATTAATATCTGACTGTATATAATTTATCATAGTCTGCTAGCATTTTTTTGAGATTTTTTTGCATCAATGGTCATCAAGCTTATTGATCTGTAATGTTCTTTTCTGCTGTATCCTTATCTGGCTAGGATGTCGGGGTGACACTGGCTTTGTAGAGTTAGTTGAGGAGAATTCCTTCCTTCTCCACTTTTTGAATTGTTTCAGGAGGATTGGTATTAGTTCTTATTTTTAGCAGGATCCAGCAGTCAATTCATACTATTATGGACTTCTTTTATTGGTTGGGAGTTTTTTTTTTTTTATTATTATTAATTCAATGTCTCAGCTCATTATTGGTCTGCTCAGAATTTTTATTTCTTCTTGACTCAATCTTGGAAGATTGTATGTTTCCAGTAATTTATCCATTTTCTCTATGTTTTCTTCTTTTGAGCATATAGTTGCTCACAGTAGACTTTAATGATATTTCGTGTTTTTGTGATATTAGTTATAATGTCTTTTTTACTTCTAATTTTATTTATAGTTCTTCCAAATTTTGTTGCATTTCTTTTCCTGAGTTACATATGCAGGTGAGAAAATTTTATCTTAAAATCAAACATTGGTTATATTAGAAAAAAATACTAATAAGTAAAATTCAATTAAACATTTTTATAATTACACTTCTTTACAACAGCATAAAGCTGTTTTAATTATCAGTATTAAAGCTTATTACACCTATGGGGTAGGCATCAGACCATAACTTAGACCAGTGTTTTTCAAACTTCTTTATCTCACATACACTTGAACTTATAGTTAAACTTCTGTGGTACACTTAAATTATGTTGATAAAAAAAAAATAGAGTAACAGAAGAATATACCTACTGTGCTTTGAATTAATTTTTAAAATAATTTAATTAATGATTTTTAAAAAATTTTGTGGCACAACTAAGATCTACTAAAATCACTGCTTTAGAGTATTGCTTTTAAATTCTACTACATTTGTAGGGTTTGAATTTGCGGCAAATATCACGAATCTGAATACCTTCCTATGAAAATTTAATTTGATTATTATCTCAAATCTTGCAGATCACTCGTGTTTTGCAACTTGATGATCTGCTTTGACTAATTTTTTTCAAATTCAAAATCATCACACGTGATGTGCCTCTACTGAAGATAAAAGTTTGAAAAGAAAGTTTGGGTCCAGTGTTAGGAATTTATTTGATATCGAGATTAAAAATAAGCTCTTTAAAAAAATCTTGTAAAACATACAGTAATTCAAACACTAAAAGACCTAGAGGAAAGATTATGTTCACTTCAAGGAAACATGTTATAACAACCTTGTCTAAACATTGGCAATTTGGCAATGTTTTCTTAAAATTAAGAAGAGGTATTTGAAATTTGATCATTAAAATATATAAATACATATAATAAGAGGTACTTACTATAATTATTGTAACTAACAAACCTCTGGATTGCTGCCCCTTAAATTTATGTAAAATAAATTATGTTAATATCAAAGTACATCTTGGAAAAATTAAAAGGTTTTTTGTTTGTTTGTTTGTTTGTTTGAGACAGAGTCTCAAGCTGTCACCATGGGTAGAGTGCCTTGGCATCACAGCTTACAGCAACCTCAGACTCTTGGGCTTAAGTGATTCTCTTGACTCAGCCTTCTAAGCAGCTGGGACTACAGGCACCCACCACAATGCCTGGCTATGTTTTGGTAGTAGTTGTCATGGTTGTTTGGCAGGTCTAAGGTGGATTCGAACCATCCAGCCCCCGTGTATGTGGCTGGTGCCCTGGCCACTGGTCTTTTGGCAGCATAAATCTAGGTGTTACTTCCATACCAAGATCACCTGAAACCCAGCACATGTACAAGCTCTATGATTTTCTGAAAAACTTTAAGGGACTTCATAAATGTTTAAAATGAAAATGCCTCCTAATTAGTGTACCTCTACTTTTCAATATAATGATGTGCAGATTTAAATATGTACAATGGCCTAGCTTACACATAGAAAGTATAGCTATAAATAACTACTAAAAACCACTCCAATAACAAAAAAACCCTTTTTTTTATTCGTGTCATTTTTCTCATTAAAAAATAAAACTCAAATTCTAATTACTTAGGTAAATTAAGATCATGAAAATGATACCTTACATTAAAATACATATTTTACATTTTTTTTTGTTTGTTTGTAAGAGAGGGAATTCTGGTAACTAGTGAGTAGCAGGGAAAAAAAAGATAAAATCACCTTTGATTTACTATTATACAAAGAACTGCATACACCATATCCGTACTTAATGTGAAGCTCTGTTGCATCTCTTTACTGCAAATTATTTCAGGTAATTTTGGAGAACACCTGCTGATCTTGAACAATGAAGTTATCAGCTATCTGCTTTAAAAAGCTTTCAAGTACCATTTCTGAAATGCTGGTTGTTCATTTGCCAATTATCCGGTATTCATACTTGCAGGTATTCAAAGACACTGTATCCCTTTATTATAGAATTACTTCAATTAGAAAGTATGTGATGAACTAAAATATCGTTACCCCTAAATTGACTATATTTTGAAAGCTTATTTTCATTAGTATCCTTTAAAATTCAAATTAGTCAACTTTAGTATAAAATCAAATAGTACAAATTATTTTGGATATTAATTTTAATTTTCTAAATGTCTTTAACACATCAAAATATAGATAGCATTAGACATGTATATATACACACACCAATTGCATAGAAATATATACATATATTTCCATATAATAATTTCTTTTTGTAATACAAAGATATATATTTTAGGCATGTATTCAATTGAAATTACAAGTAATTTTTACAATTTACTAATAGTATAAGGAAACTAAAAGCAATTATTCTATTCCTTATACTAACTGAAAATTGTCACTGGCAATTTAGGATAATGTGATCCTATTTCCATAATTTTTATTAAATTAATATATATAATTTTATTTAATTTTATTGAAATTTAGTTTAACAGCATTAATATTTGGACAGAATGACATAAAAACAAGCTATAGGTCTATAATATTAATTTATAATATGTGAATTAGTTAAATAATATAAGTAAGTGCATTTTATCACTACTTTTAGTTTTTTAATCTAGTATTTCCTAGGACCTCTAGTAACTTTTAACCAAATTTTATGAACCCTTTATAAGTAATTGAATTTGACAATTATATAATAAAGTATTACATGCTTAAATGATTTATATTAAGTATAGCTGGCTATAAGTGTATAATGACAAAGTCTTCGAGTCATTTTCAAATATTTGAATTCAGCTGAATGGTTGAATATGAACCTTTTATTTCACTCATGAAGCATACTTCTCAATGAAATTTTTTCAATACAATATTTTGAATGAAGCT
>CAUYRH010131681.1:0-22987 GCA_963574655.1 Perodicticus potto
GAAGAGCTTATTCCCATACTGCAGAAATTATTCCAAAAAATTGAGGAGGAAGGAATCTTCCCCAACACGTTCTATGAAGCAAACATCACCCTGATACCAAAACCAGGAAAAGACCCAACTAAAAAGGAGAATTTCTGACCAATTTCACTCATGAATATAGATGCAAAAATTCTCAACAAAATTCTAGCCAATAGATTACAGCTTATCATTAAAAAAGTCATACATCGTGATCAAGCAGATTTCATCCCAGGGATGCAAGGCTGGTTTAACATATGCAAGTCCATAAATGTTATCCAACATATTAACAGAAACAAAAGCAAAGATCATATGATCCTCTCAATAGATGTAGAAAAAGCATTAGATAAAATCCAGCATCCTTTTCTAATTAGAACACTGAATAGTATAGGCATATGTGGCACATTTCTGAAACTGATCGAAGCTATCTATGACAAACCCACAGCTAATATTTTACTGAATGGAGTAAAACTGAAAACTATTCCTCTTAGAACTGGAAAGAGACAAGGTTGTCCTCTGTCACCATTACTATTCAACGTAGTGCTGGAAGTGCTAGCCAATACAATTAGGCAAGACAAGGAAATAAAGGGTATCCAAATGGGAGCAGAGGAGGTCAAACTCTCCCAAATGGGGGCTGATGACATGATTCTATACTTAGAGAACCCCAAAGACTCGACCACAAGACTCCTGGAAGTCGTCAGAAAATACAGTAATTTCTCAGGATATAAAATCAATATCCAAAAGTCAGTAGCCTTTGTATATGGCAATAACAGTCAAGATGAGAGGCTAATTAAGGACATAACTCCCTTCACCATAGCTTCAAAGAAAATGAAATACCTAGGTATATACCTAACAAAGGAGGTGAAGGACCTTTATAAAGAAAATTATGAAATCCTGAGAAAGGAAACAGCAGAGGATCTTAACAAATAGAAGAACATACCATGCTCATGGCTGGGAAGAATCAACATTGTTAAAATGTCTCTACTTCCCAAAGCAATCTACCTATTTAATGCTGTCCCTATTAAGGTACCAACATCGTACTTTCAAGATTTGGAAAAAATGATTCTGCGTTTTATATGGAACCAGAAAAAACCCCATGTAGCTAAGGCAGTTTCTAGTAATAAAAAAAAAGCTGGGGGTATCACCATTCTAGACTTTTGGCTGTACTACAAAGCCATAGTGGTCAAGACGGCATGGTACTGGCACAAAAATAGAGACATAGACATTTGGAATCGAATAGAAAACCAGGAAATGCAACTAACCACTTACAACCACCTAATCTTCGATAAACAAATCAAGAACATACCTTGGGGGAAAGACTCCCTATTCAATAAATGGTGCTGGGAAAACTGGACGTCCACATGTAAAAGACTGAAACCGGACCCTCACCTTTCTCCACTCACAAAAATTGATTCAAGTTGGATAAAGGACTTAAATTTAAGGCACGACACAATAAAAATCCTGAAAGAAAGCATGGGAAAAACACTGGAAGATATCGACCTAGGGAAAGACTTCATGAAGACGACTTCCGTGGCAATTGCAACAACAACAAAAATAAACAAATGGGACTTAATTAAACTCAGAAGCTTCTGTACAGCTAAGGAGACAACAACCAAAGCAAATAGACATCCTACCCAATGGGAAAGGTTATTTGCATATTTTGAATCAGACAAAGGCTTGATATCCAGGATCTATAGAGCACTCAAATTAATCCACATGAAGAAAGCCAACAATCCCATATATCAATGGGAAGAGACATGAATAGAACCTTCTCTAAAGAAGACAGATGAATGGCTAAGAAACATAGAAAAAATGCTCATCATCCCTAATTATTAGAGAAATGCAAATCAAAACCACCCTGAGATATCATCTAACTTCAGTGAAAATGGCCCACATCACAAAATCTCAAAACTGCAGATGCTGGTCAGGATGTGGAGAGAAAGGGACACTTTTACACTGCTGGTGGGACTGCAAACTGATACAACCTTTTTGGAAGGAAGTATGGAGAACTCTCAAAGAACTCAAGCTAGAACTCCCATTTGATCCTGCAGTCCCATTACTGGGCATCTACCCAGAAGGAAAAAAAATCCTTTTATCATAAGGACACTTGCACTAGACTGTTTATTGCAGCTCAATTCACAATTGCCAAAATGTGGAAATAGCCTAAATGCCCACCAACCCAGGAATGGATTAACAAGCTATGGTATATGCACACTATGGAATACTATTCGGCCATTAAAAAATATGGAGGCTTTACAGCCTTTGTATTAACCTGGATGGAGGTGGAACACATTATTCTTAGTAAAGCATCTCAAGAATGGAGAAGGATGAATCCCATGTACTCAAGTTTGATATGAGGACAATTAATGACAATTATTGACACAGTGTGGGTGAGGGAAGGGGAGAGCAGAGAGAGAAAGAATGAGGGAGGGGTGGGGAAAGGAAGAGCAGAGAGAGGGAAGGAGCGAAGAGGGTGGGGTCTTGGTGTGTGCCACATCTTTTGGGGGCAAAACACAATTGTAAGAGGGACTTTACCCAACAAATGCAACCAGTGTAACATGGTTTCTTATACCCTCAATGAATCCCCAACAATAACAAAAAAAAAAAAAAAAAAGAGTATCCATAGCTAAGGACACAATAATTAAAGCAAATAGACAACCATCAGAATGGGAAAAGATATTTGCGGGTTATAAATCTGACAGAGGCTTGATACCTAGGATCTATAGAGAACTCAAATTAATCAGCAAAAAAGAACAAACAATCCCATCTATCACTGGGCAAAAGACATAAACAGAAACTTCTCTGAAGAAGACAGACAAATGGCCAAGAAACATTTGAAAATATTCATTCCCAATCATCAGAGAAATGCCAAACAAAATCACCAGCATCTGTAGCTTTGGGACTTCATGGTGTGGGCTATTCATAATAGTATATGATAGTTTATGATATAGAGAGAATGGAAAGGCGTTTTTAATAAGTCTTGAACAATAGATTTATTCGTTTAAACATTTTTTACAGTGATTTAAAAACTAACAGTGTATCATAGATGTTGAGAATAAGTATTTGGCAAAATTTTATCCTGCCTTCATCACTTAGTAATTTTATAACTGTGAACAAATACTTATCTCAGGTTGCTCATCTGCAAGGGAGAAAATAATAGTACCTATTTTATCAGTTGTAAGTTTGGAGAAATAAATCGTAAACTACTGAGAACTACTGTATTCAAGTATGAGGGATTTAGAAAAGAATCCTGTTTCCTAGACCAGTTATAATTACTTACCATTTAAAAATATGTCAAATTATATTTTTGAACATATACATACAATAAAATAAAGGAATATTATTGATAATGTACTAAAATAACATTTTCCCATATATTGGCATGGAGGTACTTATCAAAATAGATGTTCTTTAACAATGGGGTTACCATAAGCCCCAGAGTAAAGAAGGGCTAACTTGAGCTCTGGTATGAACAAAACCTCATGATATCAAATCAAATGCAATATTTTTTAGGCACACACTATAATTATTATTTCAGGGTTCTTAACCAGAGAAAGCATTAGAAACACCTATTGGTCATGTAAACATGCACAAACCTGGGTCCTCACACCAAGATGCTATTCAATGGTTTTGCTGAATTCCAGGAATTTGTTTCCTCAAAAAATGTCCACCAACCATTCTGATGAGAAGTTCTATATAAGAAAGACCATGAGGGTATCAAATCTCCTCTTACTTTTATTTCACTCTTGAACTAGAGTTGAAATATTTGTCAAAGTCCAGAATATTATTTAGCTACAAGTTTTAGGAAAAAAATCAGCTATTCTTATATGTGATGGGCTTTCTTTGAATAGTACTTGGGATTTTCTTTTGTTAAGGCCCATTTTCCACTCTTTCTTCCCATTAGGTTAGTACACTCTAGAGCATTTCTTTTTTAACTTGGAAGAATGTATCTACCACTGTTTTTCTACTGTACCTTAGAACACTGCTACTTAAAGTAAGCACCATTTATATCACCTGGGAGCTTGTAGGAAATGCAGATCTTGACCCCATCCAAGACATACAAAATCAGAATCTGTGTTTTAACAAGATCCCCCATGGATCTGTATGCACATAAAAGTCTGAGAAGCACCGTGATTTAAAGCCAGGTAGAACCCAGAGGGAAGACCATGGAGTATGTGTTATTTAGAGAGGAATTCTGTCCTGTTTGCACTATTCACTGTGCTTATCTTTCAAGGTCTGTTTGTTTGAGTGATCTATAGATTTAGTGTCAGAACTAAAATTAGAAGAAAGAATCGAAGACCTTAGGTTGGCAGAGGTAAAGAACCTCTCAAAACTTATTATCTATCTCTCACTCTAAGGACACAGTAATGCGCAGTGGGCCACTGGCCTTGTCCTCCTTGCAAAAATCTCCGTGAGCCCTGGTGAGAGGTGTCAGCTAGCTGATGATTTAGGGATTGGTAGTTTCAGCCATCAGAAGCAGAACCAACAATAAAACTGAAACTCTATCTACATTTCCACCACTTTTAATAAATAAGAATACACTTAACAATAAAACATTTTGCTATTTTTTTATGGCCAAAAACCTATTATCACTGTGATTATCAACAACAGTGCTCTGATGTTAAGAAAATAAATATGTTCCAGTTTCTTGCTATATTAGCAGGTGTGAGGATTAGATAGTTTCTTGTAGAATCACGTTGAATTGTTTTTTAACTCTCTCTTTTTGTTTCATTATTTTAAAATTCTCAATTCCATCACTTCTTGGCCTTTTGGCTAAGATCAAGTGTGAAAATTCTCAATTCCTTTGCCATTTAAGGATAGGAAACATTGCAATATAAATTTGCCCCCAACACCACTGGATTGATGTATTAGTGTAAACTTTATTAGGTGTAAATACAAACTAGTTTAAACAGTACCAAATTTTAAGGGAAAAGGATTAAAACAGTATGAGTCTTACACCTACTTCTGATCCAGTTACAGGCTGAAGGAAGGACATATACAGTATAAAGATGAGATGGCCCACCTCTCCGGGTAAGGTAGGAATTTCCAAAGAGGAGGAGCTGAGAAGATATTCAGTGGGCACCACAGACCCTCCAGCCATTAACATAAATCATATTTAATAGATTTGAAACCAACAACTGCACCAAAGAATGAAGAACAAAGATGAGCTTATGTTGTGAGTCCTCTAGCAAGCATTAAGGAACATAAACAAAGGTAGATTAGAGTTTATATCCTTAGCATCATTTCTATTTAGCCATTTCTGGTGACTATAGTAGCAAAGCAATCCAAGAAATTATTTTTCTTTCATAAATAATCACTACACCTCTTTGCTACCTCATTTCCTTTCACAGCTCAGCTCAGTAGTTGCTATTTGAATCTTTCTGTTGCTCAAGAATATGAGCTGCAAAGATTTCCAATAGTATCCTGCTATGATGGCTCAGGGCTGTATCAGATCCTCTTAAATGTTTGCAGCTGTTTCTTTTCCAAGTGACTACATTGGAAAAATACCACATGTATTCCATATTGGGACGTTTTAACAGACTAGACTGCTTTTTGAAAGTCTTTTGCCAGATTGCTGATATTCTTATGATCATCTTTCTAAATACTTTACAAACTAAGGCACACTTGTTTTTGCAGATGGCCACAGCTCCTACAAAATAGATGCTGCCCTGTGTATAATAAAATAGTTCTTTTAAGGTGTGCATGTGCTTTAAATTTTTCACACCTTCCACTCCAATGTTGGAAAAAAGGTTTGTGCAGATGTGCTCATCTCACCCTTACTGAATAACAACAAGAATTGGATAAACAGCTGGCTGGATTTAGGGGCTGAGGTATGCAGCTATGGAGACAATAAAATTGAATGACCACAGCAGGAATTAGAGATGCAACTTCTTTGGTCAATAATGTCAGGTGGTTTTAACAACCGTCCACAGGAACATTCAAATCCAACCTCTTCTCAGGATTCTGGCTCCTGTTTAGGTTACAATGTTATTGTTTGTCCATTTATTTACTCATTTACCATATTGAGGAAGACATGTAAAGGGGTATCAATGATCATAACACGGAGGAAAGAAGAAATAAAGAATAACTCTCTATGTGTGCTCTCCCCACACTTCCTACCTGCCCCATGGGCTTAGAAGCCAATGCCCTAAAATTGTACCAGTTTTATACGTGTTTATGTAAGGACTGATCAAAGGCTAGACATGGTGGCCATGCCTGTAATACTAGTACTTTGTGGACCAAAGCAGGACGATCGTTTGAGCCCAGGAGTTTGACACCAGCTAGAGTAACATAGTGAGACTCTGTCTCTACATATAGCAATAGTGATAATATTTGCATATATGCATATATTGCAATAGTGATAATATTTGAATGCCTGTAGTCCCAGCTACTTGGGAGGCTGGGGTAGAAGGATCAACTGAGCCCAGAAGTTTGATATTGCAGTGAGACATGATGCCACTGCGCTCTAGCTCAGGTGACACAGTGAGACTCCGTCTTTTTAAAAGTATATAAAAATAAATAGAGATTTATGAGAGAGTAGGCTCTTCCTATCAGTCACTGGGAGAGTCTATAGTGCATATGAGTCCTCCCCCAGTGAGAGATCACTTTACTAGGACTGGGATAACCATGTGTGATACTTAATATTATGTATCAACTTGTCTGCCCCACAGTGCCCAGATATGTGGCCAAACATTATTCTAGATGTTTCTGTGAGAATCCAGGGGGACAAGATTAACATTTAAATACATGGATTTTAAGTAGAGCAGGTGGCTCTCCTTAATGTGGTGGGCCTTGTCCAATCAGTTTAAGGCCTGAATAGAACAAAAGATTAACCTCTAAGGAGAAAAAGGGAATTCTGCAACAGAACAGCTTCGGGCTTGACTATGGCTTTGGCTCTTCCTGAGGCCCCAGCCTGCCTGCCCATCCTGTAGATTTTGTACTCACCAGTTACCATAATTGTATGAGCTAGTTCCATAAAACAAAGATCTTTGTGTATGGGTATATACATATATACACATATATAACATAGTCTAATGCACATTATTTATACACACACACACACACACACACACACACACCCTCTTGTGTTTCTCTGGATAACCCTGAGTAACACAGGTTAGAGAAAGGCACCACAATTGTGGATTTTCTCTTGCTGGAGTGCCTGTGTTTGGGGATCATGAGGGTGTCAGAAGAGGAATGTAGTTTCAGTAGGCAGTCTCAGGAAGATTTCACCATATTTTTATCTGGGATGAAGATAAAATACAATATAAGAAAAACTAAAATTATTAGAATTTTACCAAATAAGGATTTTCACAGGCTAACTGTGAATACTATCACCATTACTTCTGCTGTCACTTACTGGATAAAACTAAGTTCTAAAAAAGGGTTCAAGAGTCAGGAATTCCCCTCAATTGCTCTGACCCTATAAAAATGAAGAAATTAAATTATATTCAGGGTAAACTCACCAGCAGTCCTTCATATGCCCATAGAAAGTGCATCTGTTTTTTACTCCAAATGCTAAATCATTTTTGCTTACCATGTATATAATTTCCAAATATAATGATATAGTAAATGTTATCATTGCTGATTACCCACCAAGGGCACAGCCTTCAAGTATTTTTTTAATCTTCATAAAAATTGTATGAAACATGTAGTATTATCCTGTTTATCTAAAAGAGGAAATTAAAACTCACAGAAATTAAATCACTCACTCAAGTTTGTATATCTGTCATTTGCAGAGATGGAATTATATGTCTCCAAAACTCATTTATTTTCTACATAGCCTAGGTATGCTAGAAGCAGTGGTGGGTGTTTGGTTTGCTTCCTTTGGAAAAACCATGCTTCATTAAAATGATTTCATAAATACCAAAGTTAAGGAAAAGAAAAACAATGGTTTCTCTATTCTTTCTCTTTCTAACCCTTTCTTTGTCATATCAAAAAAGACTCTTTGATTCTCCCAGATTAATTCTACTATTTACATTTAAAAACAAAGGCAAACTAGAGACATAGGAGAAAAATAAAAGATTTTCTTTTTGTTCAGTTACAGAAAGGTTAATTCTGTCTTAAAGAACTTCAAGCCATCATCCCCCCTTTCATGAGCTGAAGATATTAATTTGAATTCTTGAAGAGGAAAAATTACTAGTTATGCTTATGGAGAGAATATAAGGTTTCTAAAGGAGGATGTCAATACTTCCATTAATTTAATTAAAATTCAAAGCAAGGAAAACATTTGGCAGGCAAACTCCAAAGCATTCCCTTATAAATCCTCTGAAATATTAAAACATAAATTGGAAAGAAACACAAAATTATAAAGAGAATGGGATCATTGTTGTCAAGAAAATGTGAACTTGCCTTCTGCCTTCTAGGCTTAATTCTATAATAAAGCAACATAGCATCTGTCAATCAAAGTAGACCACTTTGCTTGGGGTGCTTGGGGAGAATGATCTTTCTCTTTCTACATTCATTGCACTAAAGAGGGAATTTGCAGGAAGCTTTTGAAAACTTGTTGAAAAAGTTAAGTGTTGGATAACTCCAACAGTTTAGAGATATCTGCCACGGGAAAAGCGAGGATACCATCTGCAGCTCAGTAAATGTGTGGTAAGAGAATTCCGGAGTGATGCAAGTGAGATCTGCAGGCTGTTCAGTACATATCACTAGTCACAGCTGTAATAGTATTTTTTGTGATAGAAATTTCTTTTTTGATATTCATAGGTTTTATGTCAAGAAAGGAAAATGTTCTTACTTCCTGTAGCTTCTGATTAACCTATCTTGTCAGCACATCCTCCGTTCCTTAGAGGAAATAAGACCAGATTATTGTAAATTTAAAGAAATAACAATTTTGTTTTCCCATCCCTCCTGAAAGAGAAGCAATACAGATTCTTGGCCCTGCTAGGTTTGTTGTCCTGATTTCCGATCCACACTTCACATTCGTGTTAACAAAATGACAAACTTGATAAGGGAATTGCTTGGCAGCTTCCATTTTATTCACGAATTTCCTAAACTCATAGAAAAAAAACTGAAGCTCTAAGTTCAGTTAAGGCTAGCTCAGCTTCAAGTTTGATAAATAATTGCATTTCTGCATTTGGACTTTCTCTCCTTTCCTCGTCCCCTCTGGCTCCTTTCTTCTAGTGTGTGCGTGTGAACACGTGTGTGTAATTATGTGTGTGTATCTTTACTAGGTAGGGAGTAAAGATTTGTTTTTTTCGATTTAAAAAAAAACATATTATTTTTTCAGCCTCCAGATGCAATAGTTCATTATATCACTTGTTAAATACACAGCAGTTTCTGGGAGGCTAAGGCAAGAGAATTGCTTAAGCCCAAGAGTTTGAGGTTGCTGTAATCTGTGACGGTACAGCACTCTAATGAGAGCAACATAGTGAGGCTCTGTCTCAAAAAAAAAAAAAAAATTGCATCAGTTTTCAAAACGGCACAGAATGCAGGCAGTCCCTGAGTTACAAACATTGGAGGCTGTTACAGGTAATAGGAAAATGTACCTGTTCCAAATTATAAACTCAACTGAAAAACAAAGCTACAGAACCCTATCTCACTCAAAACCCAAGTATTACCTATATAACATAGGGTATTATATTAAAATATAGGAAAATTTCCCATTTTTAATTATGAAAGGCATTTGTTTTATTTCAGTTTTGAAAGTAACATATGGCATACCCTTGGATAACTCACACGCACACACAACTCCAATATTACTCTCTATAAACTAAGGAAGTTGAGCTGCTGTTTGCAGCTTGAATAGAATCATGTATTATTTAGCAATAATCACGTCCCCACTCTCTTCCCTGGAAGGCGTATGTGTCTTCTCTTTGTGACTTGACAAAGGCAATAGAATGTGAGAGAAGTAACCATGTGTGAATTCCAAGGGTAGAGTTCTGAGCCTAAGCTCCAAGAAACATTGCATATTTTTATCCACTTATCTAAGATATTTCAGACTCTGTCATTAGACGAATATGCTGAGACATCTGGGGGCCTAAAAGGAGACTCATGAAGCAGACTTTGATTGATAGCCTGATAGAGAGCACTAACAATCCCACAGTCAGCGAGCTCAATCAGAGCCATGCAAAGTGACCTGCTATCCCCACACTGAGTTTTGGGATATTTTGTTACATGGTATTAGAGTGATGATAGGGAGGCAAAATACCAGAGTATCTCATGACATTAATATCCTGTGATTCTAATTCTCTGATTTACTCTGGATTATGCCTATCAGCTAGATATATATCTTTTAAAAAGGTATAATGTATAATTATATGTGATAATATGATTTGGGGGGTAACTTGTAGAATTTTTATTTTTTGTGTACAAAAGAATCTCTGTATTTGACCACCTCCTTAAGTTGGTCCAGGTTTCACAGACCAGACATGTATCACATGTATGTACCAGTACAAGAGGCCTAGTTCTTTATATTGACCACCTCTGTATGTTGACCAGTTTGTTACAGTCCATTAGGTGATCAAATTATGATATTCCACTGTACTTTCTGTGTACGTGGATATTATGTTTGATTGAGTGATTTAATATTAATAAACTATCTTCTCTGACAAGTGCATATTAGGTAGTCATATAAAGAGTTATTTTCAGAGGAAAGTATTCAACTCAAACACTTAACATCAGATTCTGATAAAATTACTTGACTTCTTTAAAGGACTAATCAAAAGTCCATTTAAAAATCTCTTCATTTCTCTGAGCTAGTAGAGACATTAAGGACTTTGAAATTGTAACAAATGTACAAGTAGCTTATGAAATGTGTTGGTGGTGCTTAGAAAGGACACACAAATATTTTATCTTTTGCTAGTTTATTTTGTGCATTTAGATGGCTGATGTAGCAGATGATTTGGAAGTGAATGGTTCTTTAGACGACTGTCTTGGGGAGTGTGACCCTCTGATGATTATGCAGAAGTGGACATGGGGAATAGTATTTTCAGAATCATAATCAGTGAGACTAAATGAGTGGTGATCCCCAAACAATGCTGGGAAACACTAAAATTCTTGGCTTCCTTTGCTAACCCCTCTCGTTTACAGGTCACTTCCTGCACTGCACCAAAAAGTGGTTCTTAGAGCCATGTGTTTGCACCTGCCTCGAGGAATTAACTTAGCTGTTCTCCTTATCAGCGTACTCCGTACACTCCATTACCTCAGAGACCCTGCCGAAAATGTGACCCTGTATAGTTGTTGCTGCCTTGTTTGTGAATTGAAAGCTAACCAAGCTTAGAGCTAGATTAAGTGGCATGGAAATTTAAGAAGACAGCTGGTACCCTGCTCCTAAATGGAAATACCACACTCAGATCTGATATTCATTCTTATGCAGCGGAGTTATATTAGGCATCAAGAGAAAACAGCACAATAGGATTCTTTCAGGCATCTGTCTCTTACATTTAGCCATCAGAAACATGGCCTTAAATTGCCATTGGCCATTATACTAGTTACAGAAGAAGGAAAATTATCCATCTATCTATCCATCATTTATTAAGACAGAGGGGGAATAGCTTACTCATTTTCTGAGATTAAGAAATGAAACCCTAATTTAAAACTCAGTCCAGTTTCCTATGAATTGAAAATCAGATTTTCTCTTATTAGTGCTGATAGTAGCAAAATGCTTTATAGTCATTCATCGGTTATTCCTTTGCAACCTGATTATGCCGTGCAGGAAAATAAATTCTCTAAGATTCATCCTCCTTGAGCCAAAACCACAGATGACTTTTAAAATAAAAGAAATTAGCACAAATGGAAGCATGCTTTCATACCGCTACTTTCCATATTCATGAATAAGTCTGCTTGTTTACTTCTGACTACTATCCACGTTTTCAGGCATGGACACTTTCTGTCTGAATGCACATTTGACTCCCCAAGAAAGAGAATACACAAATGTTTATGGTGACATTGTCTATCATGGTTGAAAATTGGAAAATAACCCAAATGTCCATCCACGCATAATTAGAAAACACTAATCGTAATATATCTATAAAATTGAACACTACGCATTATAAAAGGGACTGTGCTAGTGATGTCCACAGCAATGTGAATGAACCACAAAACAGTTTTGCTGAGCACAAACGTGATTTGAAGGAACACTTACACTAAAACGCCATTCCCATGACATTCCATAAAACCAGAAGCAAACCAAGGGGACAAAAGGCGCAGCAGTTATTCTTAGGCTAGAGGTGGGTGTGAGGGCTGCAAGGATCGGGGGAGATGGAGAGTGATGGTAGGATACAGCTTCTGGATGATGAACACAGTCTACATTGGGGTGTGTGCATTATCCTAAGGGCATGTAACTGCACCTTTGAAAAGGGTTCATTTACTCTCATGTAAATTACATCATTAAAGTTGATTTTAAAAACAGTATATGTAGTTGCAACAGGAGAATGAAGAGTAAACTTTACTTTAGCCACCCAGTTTATAGGGCAACCAACGTGATCTTTATAAAACATAAAAATTGTGTTATATTTAAAATCCATCAGTGACTCCTTTTTGTCCTGAAGATCAAGTCCAATATTTTAAAATAGAATACACAGGCCTTGGCTGTCTGCTGCCTCTCCCCTTTAGTACTTGAATGGCATTTTTGAAAAATCCACTGATCCCACCCTAATTCTCCAGATCTATTTTCAGTTCTCTAAACTCTCTAAGCTCTGTTCTGTGTTGGATCACTGCACGTGCTATTCAGTCCACCCAGAGCTTCTTTCCCTTTCTCAGGCCAAGGACAAATATTATTTTCTTGCCTATTGGAGCATTGCATTATGAAGCACTCGGGTGGGTTTTCAAAAATGTTGAATAAATAAAGACATAAATATAGGAATTTAGAGGTGGCTGAAAACAAACAGGCTTTTGCCTGAAAAAAATGTACTGGAAACCTTATGATTCCCCAGTATGATTTTTAGCATTTCAATCTTTGGATTCAACTAAAAATACAGCATTTTGAAAAGTAAAACCATTAGCGCTATAATCTCTCTTTTTATCCAAGGTTTAGGAGCATTTTACAAGTATAATCCTATTTAGTGGAATCAGGAGTTCAGAGCCTTGCCTTTTACAAATTCCCTTCACTTACATAGCAAGCACGCCCTTAGAAATGGACTTGGAATGCTTTTCTGCTGATGGTGGAGGGCAGAAGGGCCAGGTGCAAACAGGAGATCTGGATAATTTTTAAGGCACTTTATGGTTTATGGAGGATTTTCACAAAGTATTCTTAATAGTTACATATAATAACCTATTTTGTGTAAGAGAATTCAAAGACCCAGCAAGATTAAGAAATTTTTCAATATGCATATTAGAAGATTTAGAACTACAACACTGGTCTTCTAACTTTCCATAATTTCATTTTAGTAAAAATCACATAGAAGATATTATACCTATATTAGTAATTTTTGGAGAACACTTCTATCATCTGTATACCTTTGAGCATTTTGGCATATTGTTCCTCAGGGAAAACTTGCCCAACTTCATTATAAAGAATTCAAAAAGATATAAAACTTGGGGTGGTGCCTATGGCTCAAAGGAGTAGGGCACCAGCCCCATATACCAGAGGTGGCAGGTTCAAACTCAGTCCTGGCCAAAAAAAACCCCTGCAAAAATCATATATAAATATAAAAATTGAATACCATACATGCCTTACTCCTTGCTGGGTAGGTTGCTCTGGACAAGTTGCTAACACTCCCTAAATATCAATTTCTCCCTAAGTAAAACAGGAAAAATAATAGCAAGAACGCCATAGAATCATTGTGGGAATTCCTATAATTAATGTATGTAAATCCACCATTAAAACATATATCACATAGTAATTACTCAGTTACAACTAGCTATTTTAATTAGATTGCATTGGGAGAGAGTCAGCAACAGAGACCTCTGCAGAACACTGGGCATGAGATGAAGTTGTACTAAGGATTCCTTTCTTTCTTTCTTTCTTCTTTTGAGACTGAGTCTTACTATGTCGCTCTTGGTAGAGTGCTCTGGTATCACAGCAACCTCAAACTCCTGGGCTTAAGCGATTCTCTTGGCTCAGCCCCCGAGTACCTGGGACTACCGGTGCCTGCCGCAACGCACGGCTATTTTTTGGTTGCAGTTGTCATTGTTGTTTAGCAGGCCTGAGCTGGGATCTAAACAGCTAGATTTGGTGTATGTGGCTGGCGCTCTACTCACTGAGCTACCGGTGCCGGGCCAAGGATTCCTTTCTTTAAGTGACAGCATTATGGACTCAGATATTGATGCTTTGGTCACTAGGTGTGATCAATAGATCTACAGGTGATGAAATTTCAAGTGGATAGGCGAGCGTACCCAAGAAAACTCCAGGCGGTACAATTTACTGTGAATGTAAAAACTGAGCTCAAAATGTTTTCGTGAAAGATGTAATTCTGACCCCAAACAATCAGCGATATTGCAATTTGCTTTTTCAATTCCTTCACCCATGGCTTCTGTTTTCACTACCTAAATGCTACCAAAGACTGTTGACGTTATTGTTATTTTCTTTGTTAAACAAGTAAAACAGCTATTGTTGAAAAAAATAGAGAGAGAGATAGTCTCTTAAACCCCCCCCACTCATATATTGAATTAATCTTTGGGGTTATATTCATTCTCTCTCTTGCTCGTGTCTGTGGTCTGAATGTCTCTCCAAATCCGTGTGTTTAAACTTAATTACCAATGTGATAGTATTAAGAGGTTGAGTCTCAAAAGATGATTAAATCATAAGGTCAGAGCCCTCATGAATGGGATTATCAAGCTTATAAAAGGGTAGAACCAGCTGGTCCCTTGCTTGTGTACTAGCCCCTTACCCCATGTAAGGAAACAACAAGAAGTCACTCACCAGGCACCAAATGCTGGTGCCTTGATGGTGAACTTCCTGGCCTCCAGAATTGTAATGAATAAATTTCTATTGTTTACAAATTACCCAGTCTCATGTATTTTGTTATAGCAGCACAAATACATTCATATATAGCCACTAATGATGCCTTATCATCATTAAATTCAAGGCCATCCTTGCTTCTCTTTTCTGTCTCTAAAACATTTATGTACATACTGACCCTTTCTTCATTCTTGGTTATTGGTGGAGTCTCTGGCAGACAAATCTTCTTTATAAGAAGATTCTTATTTTGTCCTCTCTAGATGCTCTTCATTCCAATCCAGCCTGAACGTTTCAGCCAAATTCATCTTACGAAACACAGTCATTTGATCCCCTGCTTAAAACTTCCTCAAGTGACCAAGAAAAGCCCTTGCCTGTTAGCACAGCACGCTATTCCCTCACCCAGTGCTCCCAACTGACTTCACTTTCCTGTTTCCCACCAGTCTCATTCATATACCTAATGTCCCAGAAATACAGGATACCTGGATATTCCCTGCATGCTTTCTGTATGTTCCTACACCAGCTGTGCATCTCACAACTGTTTGGCATCCAAATACTGATTTATATCACCACATTCACGTGTTGAATTACTGCCCATCTTTCATGCTTCTGACTAAACAACATCTCTATGAGGACCATGATATTCTCATTTATTTATTTAGTCATTTCATCATTTCTTTATTAAACTACTCGCATCTATAAAAATAATTTTGTATGCCTCTCCTCCATACTATCCCCCTAATTCTGCTCCTTACTTCTTACAGTCACACATTTTGATGCTATTTCTACATAATAACACAGAGAGCTTCTCAATTACTACTTTTACTTTTGTATTGTATAAAATTGAAAACTTAGAGAAATGACCCCCATTTAACCTCTACCCAACTTCCACAATAATTGATAATTTGCCAATTTTTAAAATCGATTTTTCTACATTAAAAGCAAATTTCCCAAGAATTTTTCTTTTTATTGATAAATATTTCCATATAGGCCATTTAAAAAAATTATTGTATAGGCAGGTACTCTGGTACAAAGATGTGTGCCATCATTTATCAGTCCTAGGTATGTAAGATGTTTCCACAGCATAATTTTTCAAATAAAACAGAATTATTTAGAGAGGACTAACCTCCATTTTGTCTCCCATGAAGTGTTCCTGCCACCTATTTTCTGAACTTGTTCCTTCTTAAGTTGTATGGCAAGTAATTCAATTATCTCCGGGGGCATTGAAAGAAGACGAGTCTGTTTACATGTGAACACTGTAAGGCGCAGTGACTTGCCCATGGTCAGGATTCATGAAACACTTTCTGAATGAATGAATGATCTCTGACTTGAGCCAATGTGAAGTCAGCAACCAGATTTTGTCTATGATTTTCATAGTAGGACGCTTTTAATCTCAATATGCTTTATGATAAAGGAAAAGAAAAGTTTACAGTTCAATGTTGACTTTGTCTGCTGTGTTGTAGTAGGCCCAACAGTGAATTACCATATGAGGGCATTAGAATAAAACTTCAGTTGGAAGAATTTTCATGGCCAACATGCTTTTAAGTGTGCAGGCCTTATATTATCAAAACATTTTACCCTATTTCCTATGTGGTGTTTTGAGCCATGAACAGATGAACTCACTATAACCTTGCCTATCCTTCCAAGTATATAAACACTGAATATAAGAGTTATTCCTGCAATAATAATAGCCTTATTCAATACTGAAAAATATAAAAATCCTAAATCTTATAATTTTCTCAAATTTCCCAGGTAGTAAGCTGAGAATATAAGGTAGCAATATAAAAAAATATTGTTCTAAAATTTCCCCTACAATTCCTTTCTCTTCAAAACAGAAATAGATGAACAGAATATACAGATTCTCACTCTTGTCATCAGCACCATGAACAAACCCAAAATGACACGTTCCTCCCCCATATGCTTTCCCTGTAGCTTTTTTATGCTTTGCATTCCCAGGTGTATAGCATTCAATGGCCAGAATGCTATCATCTTTCTGTTTAACTGTTTTACCTCTTGTCTCCTAGAAACAGCAGACTCTTTGCACGATAGCAAGCCAATACTCACCATCCTTCACTAACCTGTGACTTCTGAATAAGACCTCCTATACACCCAAACTCACCATCTACTACTAACCTGTGACTTCTAAATAAGACCTCCTGCACACCAAAACTCACCATCCATCACTAACCTGTGACTTCTCAATGAGAATTCTCACACTCCACAATTCACCATCCATCACTAACCTGTGACTTCTGAATAAGATCTCCTGCACACCAAAACTCACCATCAATCACTAACCTGTGACTTCTCAATGAGAATTCTCACACACCACAATTCACCATCCATCATTAACCTGTGACTTCTGAATAAGATCTCCTGCACACCAAAACTCAGCATCCATCACCAACCTGTGACTTCTGAATGAGAATTCTCACACACCAAAATTCACTATCCATCACTAACCTGTGACTTCTCAATGAGACCTCTTACACACCAAAACTCACCATCCATCACTATCGTATGACTTCTGAATGAGACCTGAATGAGTACATGGTGCTCTCAACACACCTTGCCCCAATAGGCATAGCCACCTTCCTGGACCGCTTACGAAAACCACTACTTTCATTTGATTGGGGAGATAGATTTGAGGCATCTCTCCCATCTCCTGGGTGACATCTTTTCTAATAAATTACCTTTCATTCTTGACAATCCTCGTTGACTCAGTAATTAGCTTCTGTGCGATTGGACCTAGGCCAGAACTCCTTTATGGGTTTCGTGGCACTCTTAATTCTCTCCTCATTTCGCCAAGCTTTCTGTGCTTATGAAGTTGCTGTGAAATCAGCAGTCTTGTGTATCAAGGACATATCTGGGATAGAAGAGGGAAGATTGTCCATTTATATCACATCAAATAAAAGATGTTCTTCTTGGGGAAGTTTTTTTGTTAGAAACTCAATAAAAGAAATCATTTTGGGGCTAAAGATAATTTTAACAGGAAGTACCTTTTATTTCAGTTCCATATATCCTCCTCCCATGAAAATTACTCTAGAATTATATGTGCTTTTGTGTAATCAAAATGACCTTCTTAATAAAGAGACCCTTTGGCTATATTGGCTGACATTTTCTAAATCCTCAAGAACTGACATTTTAGTCTAATGGAGATATAATAAATGCTTAAATTATTTTAAGGTCACAGAATAGAATTTGAGCGTTTAGATTAAAATTATGCTGTTAAAATCTTACATGTCATGAAAAAAATGTAAAAACAAAAGCAATGTTATAAAGTAATACATGTTTAATAATTCTGTGTCTTAATTTATCTTTATTTCTAGCAGCTTATGAATTTTAATCAAGATGATATTTATGAATATTAGGGAAAGAAAAACAACAGCAGCCCTTTCATATAATCGTGATCATTTATATCTCCCAATAGCCCATCTGGCCAGAAAGAAAATAATATGGCAGAATTTGAGACGCAGTGGTGTAGGCTGCTGCGTACTAAGCTTGCCATTGGTTGAATCGATTATAGGTTATAAGCCAAATAAATACAAAAGCTGACTGGAGCCTTGTTTGCCTACAACTGGTTAGGATTAATATTATTAATATGCCAGGTTTTGAAATGAATATGTAGTATTCCATAAAAGTTTAAAAAGTCCACATACTTATAACCAAGGAAATAACAGGTAAAATGTAATGTTTTATTCACCAATGAAATGAAAAGAACTTAGATGAACAAAGAGATCTGATTTTAGCAAGTGTAGAAAAATGACATCTTTGGTGATAGAGTAAACAAATATGGCCCATGAAGAATAAAAATAAATATGTATACATAAACATTTAAATATGTTCCATGTAAGCAAGCAATTCAATCTTAGTAATTTCATTTTATTGAAATGCATGCTAAAACAATAGCCATGATAATAACATATTGATTAGTGCTCAGTATGTGCCAGCATTGATCTAAGTGTTTTATTCACATTGTCTCCTTCAAGAAACTGAGGTCCAGAACAATTAACTAAATTGCCCAAAGAGAGGAGCCTGGACTCCAGCAGTAAACACATCTTTCTTTTTTTTTTTAAATCAAAAGAGGTAGATCATGTAGACATTAATGCATTTATGGGGTACAATGTGCTGATTTCATATAAAATTGGGAATGCTTACATCTTACTGGTCAATATATCCCTCACCTCATTTACTTATTACCTTACTGCTTTTCTCCACCGAGCTACATATTTTGCCTCTAGGCACAGAGACTACTCTTTGTAGCCATTATTTGGAATAGCAGAAAATTAGAACCAAAGTAAATATCTAACAACAGGAAAGTTTTGTTATATTATTGTGTAGTATAAAATTATAGTATATTGTATGTTCTTTCAACACTTAAAAGTATGTTAAACTTTCATCTGTAGAAACTCTATAGAAATACAGAAAATAAATAACAAAGAAAAAAAAAATTAAAGTTCCAAGAGCCAAGCTAATGTCATTTGTCAGTACTCGGCATGTTATTAGCACTGGTCTTCACAAGGTGCTGTCCTTGTTTTGTTCGTTTTTTTCCCTGCCCTCATCTCTGTTTTCTTTTTCCTCTCAATGTGCTTGTTGCATTGACATTAGCTGGTTTATTCCTGTAGGAAATGAATGGTGATTTGTCTGTCTATTTTAAAGTACACTGAAGTACTATGGTATATGACTTGTGATTTCTACTTTGTTCCTCTACCAATATATTTTTAAGAACCATTAAATTTGTTATGTGCACAACTAGTTTATGGTTTCAACCAATCCCTTGTACTCCAAGGAGAACAGAGACACAGCTCACCGGCTTCTGCCCTTCTAGTGGATACCTGCTCTCGGGCAATACTCTGCCAACAAAATAACGCTGCAATGAGCTATCCCATCTGCACCTTTTTGTGAGACCCCCGAGCATTTCTTTTGTAATATATACACAGAAGAAACAAATTTCAGTCTCATAGAATAGGTATAAACTTACTCTGACTATGTACTGCCAGACTGCTCTGCAGAAAAGCTGCACCAGGGTTCACCTTCACCAGCAGCATTTGAGATTCTCATGGCCCCATATTCTTGCCCACACCTGGCCTTTTGTGAGTCTAATAGAAGTAACATGATGTTCTGCTGTTGTTTTAGTTTTATTCTGAAAAATAAAATTAAACATATCCAGCCTTCAAAGTAAAAAAAGGAAATTTTGTTGTGTAAGAAAATAAGCCAAACTTGGTATTCTTTTGGACCATGATAAATTGCAAGCATATATAGGTTCACCTGCATGAGAATATGACCTTGAATTTCACAAGAAGGAATGAAAACATCTTCTATAGTTGGTATCCTATGTCCTAATTTGAATTGTTCCAGAAGTAGAATGTGAGACAAAAGTTCAAGTACAAATAGCATAAGTGACATCAATAGGAGAAAGAAAAGGTGATACAGGAAGAGAAGACTTTACTAGGATGCATTATTTAGCTAGCAATTATAAAGGATAACTGGTGTTGAAATAGTCAGGTAAATACATACCTTAGAATTATACCACCCAAAGTGCTGGGAAGTTAAGAAATTTGTTCACAAACTCACACAGGGCAGTCATTGAGAGCTGCTTCCAGGAGTGCTAATTCTTCTGCACTTCACGGTTTGCTGCGTAAGAGGCAGAGATGCAAATAAAGATAGCAAAGTTGCTAGCCCACAAGAATGGAGATGAATCCGTGATTGCTCACGCTAGCACCCCTGATTAACTTCACCCAACATTAAGTTTACTCCAGCCTCCCATTGCTTCTTAGGTGCTGTCCATGTGTGATTTCTCTAAATTAACCTACAACAGATTTAGTGGGGATAATAAGAGTCCTAAAGCCAGAACTCATGTACTATTTCCTTTTTCTTTAATGCTTTCTCGATTCCCCTAACCCTTGGCCAGCACTGGCAAGGATGAGAATTGCCAGACCAGTAGAAAAACGCAGATATTTACGCCTGAGGAGTTGAGAACCCAATTACCTTGCATTCATCAGATCGTAGTTGCTGCGATTGCCCTTTTCTGATTATTACTGAAAATGAAAGCATTTGAGAATCCTCAGAGTTCCAGAATATATCTTCCTGTCCTATGATGATCTGCAGCCCTTCCTCCTCATGGTAATCTGGTTGGTTCATTCTGCCAGTATAGGAGCTTCTTCCTTTCCCAGTCTGGTGTGATGACAAGGTAAAAAAAAAAAAAATAGGCAGGAGCTTGAAATAGTAGGTTTGGAAAAATCTTCATTGTGTCTTCTGGTAGAAGCATTCCTACTCTGGGAATAAAGACCCCTAGCAGAGTCTGAATCTGTAGGGTGAAGACAGGAAACAAAAGCACACCAAGTGAGCAGGGCCACTCCTATACTCAAGTGTGGGTCCTAGATCCATGTATTGTTTGTAGAGAGAGCAATACAATTAACATTGATTAAAAATATAAACCATGTTCTCAAAAACAATGCCCTGCCCTATAGGGTTCCATCTCCAACCTGGCTCTTTTGATCAAATATACTATATAAAAAGTTTATTCTGTCTGCTCTGAATCTTGGTAATGCACCACATGACAGAGACGAGGCATCCTGTCGGCATTTGCTCATTGCTGCACCTGCTTCAGAGTAAATGAGCTCTTTTAATATAAGGCAATATTAGGTGGGATGTATGATGCTATACATGACACTCTGTGATTCATAAATAGAATATCTGCAACAATTATTAGCTGAGAAATGAAGTCTCAAAACATAAAAGCATCTGTATAATATACACTATGGTCTCTGAATGCAGCCCAGTGAAAATAGAAATAAGTGACAAAAAATAAAATATTATATAATCTGAAAACTGAAAAATACACTTTAAAATAATTTGTGTCAAAGAATTAGTTATACTAGATGTTACATAATAATAATTAAAACCAGAAGCAACACAAATACTACATATTAAAAATTATAAAGTGCTATAAACAATGCATGGAAAAAATTCCTGAGATACTTATAGAAAAAAAGAGAGAAAATTAATGGGCTGAGCTATTAACCAAAGCCAAGCATTAAAAAAATTCAAAACAGTAAACAGAAACAAGGTGCAATTAATATAATAATAAAAATGAAACTAGAACTTAAGAAAAAAACAGAGGAATGACAGAATTATCAAAATCAAATACTCTTTCCTGGCAGAAAACTAGAAAAGAAAGATAGACTTCTTAACTTGATAATAGATTCCTACCAAAGACCTTCAATAAAATATCTATTAGGAGCATTTTCTTTAGTGTAAGAAAAAATATCCAGTTTCCCTCAGTCACTGTTTCTATTCAATACTTTATTGGAAATTCAAGATGCAAAATTGGATTAGGGAATAAATGGGACTCATACAAATTTGAAAGGAATAAAAAAATTCATTAGTCACAAGACAAGGAAATTGTCAACATAGAAAATCTAAGAGAATATGTTGATACCTGTATAATGTTAGAATTATAGTTCCACAAATTTTTAGTATATTAGATCAATCCATAAAAATCACTCTCTTGTATAGAAGCATCAATTATAAAACTGTAATAAAAAATAGACCCTTATTTATATTAGAAAAATATACAAGGTAATAAAAACATCTTTTAAATAACTGAATAACTACTTTTTTAGTGATCAAAACTTTTTAAGTTTTGTCCAAATTAATGTTTAAACTTAATATACTCCTTTTCCATTTGCAATATGGATTTTTTTTAAGACAATGACAAGATAATCTTAAAATTCACATAGAAGAATGAAGGATAAAAGTAGGTGAGAACATTTCAGATAAGAGGAATGGGCTAGGTGTAGGTTCTTACTACTACATACATTAAATTTTTCTAAAGCTATGACAATTAAATTCTGCGTGGGGAAATGCAAATGAATTAGTGGACTACAAAGTTGATTTGGGAACTCTGTATAAAAACTTAAATATCATTGTTAATCAATGGCAGAAAATTCTGACATGCTTGTCTACATTAGAACTTTCAAATACGGATCAAAATTGTTCTCACAAAGTAATGAGAAAGTCTCTTGAATGTTATCGCAATCAGGTTGATGAAAATATCTCTGATTGTATCTGAAGCCCGTACACTGTACCCCATGACTAAATTATTGTACACAGATATGATTCAAT
>CAUYRH010131687.1:0-45502 GCA_963574655.1 Perodicticus potto
TAGTCTAGTGCTACGTTTTAGGCTACTTTTCTATTTATCTGTCGTCCGTCTCTTAGCTAAGGACTTCAATTCATTTCTAATTTTAAAATTTAAAAGTTTTGAGTCTTCAAGGAAATAAGGGTACTTTATTCATTCTATAAACGTGTGTTAGATGAGTAGTTGAGTAAACATGTCATATATGAGGGACACGTTCGGACTCAGGATAAAGCAGTTGGTGGAGAGAGATGCGTGGATAGAAACTGCTAAGCAATATTTGTGTTGTCCTAGTATTTCTCACTTCTTTTTTCCTCTTTTCTTTAGTTCTCTTTCTCTTCTCTCTCTTTTTGGTATTCTAATAGAGAGAGAAGAAGGGATATAAAAGTTGGGAAAAGTTCTGGAAGATCAGAAGTTGCAGTAGGGAAGAAGGACCACAAGGAAACTAACCTAAATATATTGTCCCCTTATCATTCAGTGTTCACTGAAAAACTATAAATTATTTTAGGGTTAATAAGTTCCTTGTTTGGGATGCAAATAACTACCCCAGGTTAAAGATACTGACTATTCATAACATCTTAACTTGATTTACCTTTATTAATGGAAGAGGCATTAAGTTGGTTTACTTTTACTCCAGAGGACAGAACTAGGATCCATATGGAAGAAAAAAATTTTCCAAGATGGAAAGTTGCAGGGAGATACTTTCTAGTCTTGAAGGGAACCCAGGTTGTGCTACAGGGAATTCAAGCATTGATTAGGCAATATGTAAACTGCGGTTCACTTGAGAAAAGCAAAATTAAATACCTTAGGTGCTTATGCAAAAAGGAACTACAGTGAAAGGATTGGGAAATCTTGGAGTTTGCTTAGAGAGTCTAATAGACTAGGCTTGGCAAGCAGAGAAATCCAGGCAAAATGACTCCACAATGGAAACCAAACACCTTCACTTGGAAGAATAAATTCTTGCTTTATTTTACAAACATGTATTGGGTAGCTACAACAGCCAGGCACTGGGATACTACAGAGAACAAAGATTCTGGACTTGTACAGCTCATATTTGTCGGGGAACAGACACTAAACTTATAAACAAGCAACTAACACTCCAAGTAGTGATACGTACTAAGGACAATAATGAAACAGGTTCTTGAAATACAGTAACAGAATTAGTTCTAGAGACCTAATGGGTGAGCCATGGGATGTCCTGGGGCGAAGCGAAGCAGAAAGAGAAAAAAACTGCAACATGTGTGTAAGGAGTGATGAGGGGAGTGTGGCAGCGTGAGTGGAGGGGAAGGCGGGAGAAGAGGAAAGAATGCCAACTGTTCCTCTGACCTTGGCTTCTCCCCTGAATGAAGTCTTTGCAGAGAGAATCTGTTTGCTGAATTTGAAACTTGTCTTTACTCCTTCGCTGCACAAGGAAACAAAGAGGCACAAGCTGGTAGAAAGATTTTACAGAGACCTTGTCAGCATCTTGCGGGGCAGGCCAGGGCCGTGGGCCTCGCCATCCTTCTTAAAGGAAGAGAGGTAAAGTTTCCAAAGAAGAAAATTTAAATATGCTTATGAAAAGGGGTGAATGGTGAGAGCTGAACAAGCGTCCCCATGACTACATGACTAGTTATCTGAAGTGACTGTTAAGCTGCTTTTCAACTCTCGAATCATTTGAGTGGTGAAGGCGAAGCAAAAGGAAAAATAACAAAGGGCTGACAAAGAAACCGGCCCCTTATTTAACAGATAATATTAAAAGATTAACTATAGGCCAGCCCCTGCCACTGGCATCTGCTACCTTCTTCTCCATTCCCGGGGTGGTAATGCTTGGGCCTCACAGGGGACAGGGGCAAACCCCGGGGCAGGCAGTACTGGGAAGGGTCCCTGCCGTGTGAAGGAGACGCGCTGGCAACTGGCTGCTCGCAGCTGAGCACCCAGGGGAGCTGAGGGGCCTGGAGAAGCGGCAGCAACTGGGAGCCGGCGCCCTGCAGGGGGCTTGTCCACTGGGCCTTCATGCTGAGAATCAGCCTTTTCCACTGAAAATACCTGCTTCTGTCTCATTCCTGACACTCCCTCTTTTTCTAGCTCTTTGAAGGCTTCGATGTGCCTGCCTTTCTCCACAAAGCCCTTCACGCTGTCTCTGCTCCATGTCTGACTACCCTTGGACTCCCCGAGAGGGGATCTGATACCATTGGTGGGGTGCCCCCCTTCATTGTGGTTGTGCTGTTGTGTGAATTTCTCAGACTGGGTGACACCATAGGCTTGGCCTGCTCACAGAGGACTGGTTTTGGTTCAGATGCTAACTCTTCTTTTAGAAATCTAGGAAGGACAATGGGGTCTCAGAAACCAAGGCTCATGCCTAAGGAAGTGTTTCTAGAAGCTTGATTTGGAAGGAGTTGGTGGATATAGCAGGCACTTAGGGTTTCTTAGGCTTTTTTCCTAGCGCAAAACCCATATTAACCTCAATATATAGAAGGCCTGCTGTGTGACAGTCATTAGAAACACATTATTTCTGGCTTTGAGAACAACCTTATGATGAACACATTGTTATTCCTATTTTTGTTTCCGAAATCACACAGCCAGTAACCGAATGAGCCAGAATTTAAATACGAAGTCTGTATTTTCTTTGATGACATTAATAAAAGTTCCTTTCCTATGTAAACCTCTGAGGAAGTGAAAGACCTTTTGTAAAGAAACAGAAATAGTATATACAGTCCATATACTATAAAAAGGACAAATAATTTTTGATGGACATGGGCATGTATACATTCATTTATCTATTAATTAATTCATAACTTAATTGGAAAGGATAGTGTGCAGAAGAGAAGAAATAAAATTGTGAGTATAAACACTCTTACTGGATACAAATTCAAATGGTTTCATATAAAATAGTACTAGTTATGCTGTTTTGCAATTAGAATGCCTAAATAACTATGAAAATCTGGTAAATATTTCTTTGCAGTGTGTAGATAGATACTGCTTAATAATGAAGGATGGCAGAGAAAAGAATCTTATGAGAAAAACGTTCAGGTAAAAATCCATGTAAATCTTGAAATAAACAGTTTTATCTTTATCCTGGAGCTCATGGAAAAGTACTGTCCCAAAACAGTTTCTCAATGATAACGTATGATATTCTGTAAAGCTCAGTGAATATATGCTAAAGAAACAACGCTTTCTTTTAAAATAATGCCATCTGCCTGCGAAAGAATTGTCAATGAGAACAAATATTTAATACACCAAAAAATGTAGATGCTTTGTATGTTTTCAGGATTTCTTTTTGTCAGAAGCAAGAAGAGTATTGCGTATGAATCATAATTAGATAGGTATAAATTTACAGGCACTCCCTGTAAACTGGTAAACTTCCACTTCAACATGAGCCATGTTAGCTGGTAGGTGAACAGACTGTATTCTCCTTGGTTAGGGGAGAGAAACCAGTATGCACAAGAGTCTAGAACTGGTTCCCCTGAATGAGCCATGGAGTCATAATGAGTATTCAAAATAACTCTTAAAAATCTTTACCAGGACTCAATTTTTAAAATGGAAAAGGAAATTATAACATCTCCATGTGGGATAAATGGCCAATTATGGGTATATATTGAAGCAGTTTGGAGAAAGGGGTTGTTCATAGATCTGTTGCTGTTGCTATACAGCTTATCACTAAATTCTAACACAGCTTTAAACACCTAACAGTGCCCATTAGGGCCTGCCCTATATCCCTTGAATCATTTCTCCATCTCTGAGAGCCACCTGCAGCTGGCCGAAAAGCTATGGAATGTGAGTTTATTCACAGATTACATTTTTCATTCTTAATCCAGTTTTTGCTGCTGTCTTTACAGAAATAGTCAAGACTATAAATATTGGCTCAGCACCCATAGCACAGTGGTTACGGTGCCAGCCACATGCACCGAGGCTGGTGGGTGCCCGGCCTGGGACTGCTAAACAACAATGACAACTGCAACAAAAAATTAGCCAGGCATGGTGGCAGGCACCTGTAATCCCAGCTACTTGGGAGGCTGAGGCAAGAGAATTGCTTGAGCCCACGAGTTAGAGGTTGCTGTGAGCTGTGACGCCACGAAACTCTACCAAGGGCGACAAAAAAAAAAAAAAGACTGTAAATATTTCTACTAAGTATCAATTTAAAGACACAATAAGAAGTGAAGCAGTAATAAATACACATCTGAAAGTCCTGGGTTTCACCTTTCCCTGATGGGATGAAGAAATATGTATTGAAAACAGAAATAATAATTATAATTGGAAAAAATCCCCATTAGAAATAAAGGTTCTGGGAGGACAAAGACCACAACTTGTTGAATTTTGTATGTTTCTTCTAGCTCCTGAATTTAACATTAAAAATATCTATCGATTTTGTTTTTCAGAGTGTAGGTTTTACAAACTCTTTTTCAGAAATGCTGTCACCTACTTAACTTATAAGGGTTGCTGTTCAGTTAATGAGGGGATACTGTGAACATAAGAGGAAGTAGAAAGATTCCATGAATCATAAAAATAAAAACAATCCATGGCAGTCTGGTCTTGCAGCCCTGACAGATAAAGAAATGAAAGATTTAGCTGGTTTTCTGTAGGAAGTTGCTGGAAGACGATTGGAACCTTGATTAGCCTGAGCTGTGGACAGAGGGAGAGCGTTCTTTGTCCTTTTCTTCCTATCTCCAGCTTACATAGAAAATACTTTTATGTTGGAGGATTATGAAGATGATTTGAACCATCAGAATCTTATGAATGGTGACATTAGGATTAAGATGCCGGAGGCTTCTTTTTAAGACATATGGGGGAGGTTCAGCAGGAAGGCCACCTCAAAAATGCAGCTGGTGCCTAATCGCTAAATGTTGAGGTCTTCACGGGTTTTCTGGAGGATCTAGGATTTTGTGATTAACTTTTTAGAAGTGTTGAAAATGCTTCCCAACACATAGATTATAACATTAACCACAGCTTAAAAAAATTCTGCGTGTCTTCTGGGTCAGAAATCAGAGAGGCTTACCATTCTCTGGATCCTCGGTGATGATGACCAAGGTGGATTTCAAAATCTAAGACAAATAATTTCCTGAAACAAAGTGCCCTCATTCTGTTGTTTCAGAGAAAGTTCTGACAGCTGACATTGTGTGTGTTGTGACTGTTTTTTCAAAAGATGTAAGTAGGTGCCCTAGAGAAAAATCATTTCTTCTGAGAATATAATTTGCTCTCTTCTACTTTTTATTGAAGTTGATGCAGGAATGTTTGGGGGAAAAACCCACGGTCTCCACTTGTCTTTGTCTCTTCTTGTACTCTTTTTGGGGATATATTCTAAGGGTATTTTTGATAAAGGTGCTGGAGACCTTGGCTGTTCTAATTATGTATTATAGGGACTGCTTTGACCTGAGAACAACCCAAGCCGACTTACAAAGTTCTGAATGTGGGAGCTACTCTACCAAGGCCAAAAGCTCTGAGCAAAGACTTGCAGCATAATTAGCTCTTTTGATATCCTCTTGAACAAAATGTCAGTTCAGAAACCTGAAGTGTTTGCTAATGACAAGGGCCCAACTGTCCCATAAAACTAGAAAAGTGGTGTTTGTTGTCTATTTCAAGAACTGGAAATGAAAATCTTAATGACACAGGAAATGCTCTTCAAAGGCCAAGAAGTCTTAGTGAAAGATAAGAGGATCAATCAGTCTTAAATGCGAGTTTACTAAGAGTGAGAGGCGGGATGCTGCCAGCGCGGGTATGTATTTCAAAAGGAATGAATAAAAACCAGCAATAGTGTTAATTTTACTTTGAAGTATATAATGAAACCCCTCAAGTACCCAGACTTCAACACCCCTTTCCCAAAATGACCAAAATTTCCATTTTCGAGCGTTTATCTTTCTGCCTTTTTCCGTTCCCCAAGTCTTAACAGAATTTTAAAAGAGCAGCTAATAAATGAAGTATACTTCAGTTTCATGTAATGGATGGGATCGGAGGGAACGGAGATGATATTGGAAAAGCAGGTGGGGGTCGAAACGTTGCCAAGTGCTAAGCTGTGTGGGTTCAATCCATTCCCGGAGAGCAGCGGCTGTCTGGGGGTCATCCCAGCTAATGGGAGGAACGCACTCCTGGTTCTGCTGCAATTGCTGGCTCGTCCCCAGGGACTGGTTACCAGCAGGCCTGGAGGTGATAAGGGGGAGATAAGGCCAATTAAGAATTCAGACGGGGAAGCAGGAAACCGAAGCCACAGGGCAAATTCCAAAGGGGAAGATGGGAAATGAGACTGCAGGTCACTGTAAGCATTCGAGGGAGAATACAAATATGAGTTTTAAACCCGCTCTGGAGAAATTCATTTCAGTGGAAGACAGGATCAAAGGAGGCTGAAGCTTTGCAAGGCACAGGGGCAGAATAACTGAGTGGAAAGTTATCATTCAAACCTAGCCCGGCGCTTATCATCCTCTCTGTGTTCTTGGCACACTTTGAGATATTAGAAATTTTAGTGGTGTACTTGAAGGAATTGGAAAGCTCAAAACAAAACCAAGCAATTCAGCAATAATTTCCATGCAGTCACTGCTACTGCGTGACAGTAATGGCACAGTGTCCTAACAGCACCCCGGGACTGGGAGCGAGCCCCGGTGGTGGTGAGGAGTAGACAGGACAAGGTTGGGGTGCTGGCTCATTGACTTTAGGCCCATTACTTAATGCTTCTAATCTGTAAAACAGGAAGAAGAGTGGACCCCTTCAGAGGGGTGTGATGGAGAGGTCACAGCCTGGGCCCTTGAGAGTGTGCAAGAGCCTCCCGGCTCCTTGCCCCTCCCCATCACCTGTCCCAGCCAGAGAGCACACCTCTGTGCTACAGATGCCAAATTCTTACCTGGTCAGTCCATAGGAGCTCTTTCTTGGCAAAGGTCTTCTATTCTTTGGTAAGTGACAGGGTGCTCTTACTAAGCCCTGCAAAAAGTCCCAACACATGTGATGGGGAGAGTGTGCCCAACTGAGTGGCAAGAAGAAATTCCATTCACACAGCAAATTCTGGGGGTGTATCTGAAAAGGATTCACAGTAAAATAATACCAGGAGAAAAAAAAAAAAACAGATTTGTTTTCCCTCTAAATCAAGGCTTTCCTTCTCTCTTAAATAGTGGGTTGATAAACTACTTATTTGTTCTGTCTCCAAGCTGGATGCTTCCAGGTCTTGTAGAAAGGATTTTCCATAGATCATCTCATCTTCTCTTTTCTTTACTTTTTTACATACTGAACAGCTCCTTCATACCCCTTATTTCCCTCCTTTCCCAAATTTTCTTGTATTCTTTGTATACATGTATATCTCTTTACAACTGGGTACAAACTGCCCCAGGGTCAGGGTACAGTATATATTTTATTTGAATCTCTGTGAGCCTCACACATTATTTTGCCCATAATACTTTAATTTTTTGTGTGTTGGTTTTATTTTATGGTTGTTGTTTTGTTTTGCATATTATGTCAGATTAATATGAGGGTACAAATCATTAGTTTACATTGTTTGTATTTGTTAGGTAAAGTCCAAGTTGTAGTTGAGACCTTCACCCCGGGTATGTGCTATATACCCTTCATTGAGCCCATTAGGTGAGAGCTCACCAATCTCTCTTCCTCTTCCCCTCTCCCTCCTTCCTCCCTCCCCCCACTTGAATTTAATTGTGTTTTTCTCTAGTGTGGGCTTATAGTTATTTATCTAGGTTTCATATTGGTATTGAGTACATTAGATACTTGATTATCCATTCTTGTGATACTTCACTAGGGAGAATGTTCTTCAACTCCATCAAGGTTAATACAAAAGATATACAGTCACCATCTTTTTATGGCTGAATAGTATTCCATGGTATACATATACCACAGTTTATTAATCCATTCATGAGATGGACACTTGGGTTGTTTCCTCATCTTGGTAATTGTGAATTGAGCTTCTACAAACAACCTAGTGCAAATGTCCTTGCAGTAAAATGATTTTTTTTTTCCTTCGGGGTAGATACCTAGTAATGAGATTGCAGGATCAAATGGAAGGTCTACTGTTAGCTCCTTTGAGAATTCTTCATACTTCTTTCCAAAGAGGCTGTATTTGCAATCCTACCAACAGTGTAAACTTTTCCCTTTTCTCCACATCCACGTCAGCATCTATGGCTTTGGGACATTGTGTTATAGGCTATTTTCACTGGCTTTAGGTGATGTCTCAAGGTGGTTTTTATTTGCACTTCTCTGATGATTAGGGATGATGAGCCTTTATTTCAGGTGTTTGTTTGGACACTTCATGTTACCAGACCTCAGTTTCTACTATATGTCTACAGTGATTAACAGCATGTTCCTGGCACAAAAATAGAGACATAGATCTGTGGAATGGAATGGAAGACCTAGAGATGAAACCATCTGCTTGTTACCATCTGATCGTCAATATACCAAACAAAAGCATACACTGGGGGAAAGAATCCCTATTTAATAAATGGTGTTGGGAGAACTAGTTAGCCACAAGTAGAAAACTGAAACTGGACCTGTACCTCTCAATACTTACAAAAATTGACTCTTGCTGGCTAAAAGGTTTAAATTTAAGACATGAAATGATAAAAATTCTCAAAGGAAGTATGGGAAAAACTCTCAATGACATCAGCCTAGGAAAAGATTTTATGAAAAAGACCCCTTTTGGCTATTGCAACAACACCAAAAATAAATAAATAGGACATGATCAAGCTAAAAAGCTTCTGCACAGCTAAGGGTATCACGACTTAGCAAACAGATGGCCTTCAGAATGGGAGAAGATATTTGCATGCTATGAATCTGTCAAAAGGCTGATAACAAGAATCGACAGAGAACTCAAACTAAAATAATCCCATTTATCATTGGGCAAGAGACATGAACAGAACCTTCTCTGCAGAAGACAGATGAATAGCCAAGAAACACATGGAAAAGGCTTGTTTTCCCTTTCTTAAAAGCAACCCTTTGAGGCAGGGGATACTACAGTTTTTAAAAAATACAGTGTAGTTTTAAAAATAAGGAAACCAAAGATTGGAAAGGTTAAGTAACCTCAAACCCAGGGGTTCAAGATGTCTGCTTCTTACCCATTAGGGGACACACAATCACCTGAGCTGAGCTTGTAACATTGGAATCGTTGGGCGCTCCAGCCCACAATTCCGCTTTCTGTAAGTCTGGCTTGGGGACTTAAGAGTTTGCATTTCCAACTTTTCCCTGATGCTGAAGTTGCTAATTCTGGGGCCTTACTTTGAGAAACAATTGCTGTAATAGCTCCTTAAATTTTTGTCAATACCCGCCCCTCAAAAAAACAAAAACCAAAAACACATGAAAATGTACACCCATAGTCCTAAATAAAAAATAACAGTTTTAGGAGAAATTGGGGGTTGGGGGGAATTTCCGTAAGGATAGCTTCAATAACACTAGTCCTAAATTAGATACAGTCACAACAAATGCTGTATCAGGTGACTTCTGCAGACAGTGAAGGTGTTTGTGGAGAGCTGTGTGTTTCCACCATGCTCAGAGCATAGAAATCTGCACTATATTGCCTAACTTTGTAATTTATTGTTGTCATTTGAAACAGACTACTTCTGTGCGTAGTCAAAGCAGGAAACGACTGCCTGGAAATGGCTGTGGTTTGTCAACGGTAACACCATTGGTGTAATGTTTGTTTGTTTCTGAGGTTTTGAAAATTGCTTTAGAAAGCCTAGGGGCAGAAAGCTTCACTTAATTAAAATATTTTAAATCAAACCACAGGAACCTTAGATCATAAAGCCTCAGGGTATATCTAGCAATTGCAAAAACTCACATGGAATAGAATGGATAAATATAATAATATAGGCTATTTTTTTGTTATTATTTCTCTGTTTGCTGGGTTGAAATAATCAGACAACAGAAATTATAACTGAAAATGTTTAGTTAACCATTGGCATTCTGAGGTTATTTATTAATTACTACACGACTGGTTTAGTGTTTCCCAGAGTGTCTCTCTGCTCAGTATTGGGGATGATGTTCCCAGGATGCTCAGTGGAGGAAAGATTTTTTTTTTTAAAATCACTTTTGGAAATACAGTACAATGATTTCAGAAATAGAAATTGCCCATTTGCCTAGGAAAGGGGTTCTAGAAGTCCTTCACACATCAACTATGATTTCCATCTCTCAAAGTGTTTTGTTCACAGAGCTTCTCACCCCCCTCGCATCCCATGTGACACCATTTTACAATCTATGGAACTAAAACATACACACACAGACACACACACAGCTGAGGGAGCATTGATCTTTATTTTTAAGCCGGCTGTGTGTGTGTATGTATTGTAAAGCCTGCCCTCCTCCACCCTGGCTTCTTTTTTTCCCGAGTGTTGCGTATTTTCTCTTTGCTAAAATAAAGAGAAAATTATGAATTTTCTTTACTTGCAAATATGATGATATCTCAATAGATAGACTGAGACAAGCAGAGGGAGATGTCTTTCTGGGTTTTTCAGTATGTAGGAGTCCAGAAAACCGTCGAACTTTGGCCCGACCAAAGGAAAGATCAATCAGAATTGTGGAAAGTTCGAAAATAAATTTAATTTCATGACCTCCAGTAAATAACTTTATTTCTTGAGTGCCGCCTAGGAAATATTCCGGGGAAGCCTATTTGAATGACTAGAAAGGGACAACTTATAATTGTGACAGCACTTGTTTGTCTGGTAAATGTACCTAAATTACCTGAGAACTACGTACTTGCTCAATCGGTTAAACGTTTTTCTCTTTGGAAATATTAATTTGCTTAGCAAATTCACTTTTCCTCAGTAAAGGAAAGTAATCTTCAGCCACTTTTCCCTTAGCTAGAGGAAATGTAAACTTTAACCTAACCATTTTTCTAATTATCACATGTTTTGAATTAATAGGGTCCAAATTAATTAAGGTTTTATTATAGTTTCACCCTTAGGAGACAAGGTTTCATTTCCCTCTTTTGAGGTATTTTCCATCTGAGTCAAAAGAAGATTAACCTTACCATTCTCATTGCTTGAAGCCAATGGGTTTCACCTTCTTTTTCTCTCCTCAACATACCTGAGGGTTATGAAACACTCCCTCTGTAAGGAAAAGGTGAGGTGTGTGGGGGCTATAATTAGGAAAATCTCCCCAGGTGATTCTGATAAGCTCCCTGCCCTACCTGAGAACCCTGGCATTAAGCCTTTGATTAAAAACTTGTAACCCTCCGGCAAGAGAGGAACTGGGGCAGGAAGGGCAGTGGAGGCCCTGACAGGACTCCAGCTAAACAAGTTGGCAGGGCTTTTGTCACAAGAGGTCAGCTAAGGCATGGAGAAACAAAAGAGAGCATACTGGGCAGCCTGCATGAGGGCGAAGCCGCCGTGAGCATTATCAGCACCTGCACCATTGGCTTTCTCTACCGTAGTGCTGAGCGCTGGGTGTTGATAACCTTCTGAAGACTCGGAACAAAATCTGCCTTTGTTGCAAGTGGAGAATGAGATTTGCATTTAATCTGCTTGATGCTGGATCTGTGAATGAGATGGAAAAGGAAACTATACCCAACCACTTTCCTGCTCTTTTTCCAACCTCAGCCACCGTGCCCTGAGGTTATGATAAAGAAACATGCTGTGGGATATGTGTTTGTAGGGGAACAGGTGTCTGCCAACCAGGGGAGAGGCTCAAATGTGACATGCAGAAGAAATTAGCCACATAATGGAACAGTAAGAGAACCACCAATTAATATTCAGGGAGTTGCCATCCTGCTGAAGTCCATCCTTTTGAGGGCTTGGACTACACAGAACAGCTGGTAAAGATAATCCAATAGTCAAAATTTTTCTTTTAACTTCTAAGTAAAATAATAAATGTGGGCAAGTTACATATTTCTCTTGATATTAAAGTATGGAGCCTTGTAGGCTATTAAACAGAAAGCTTTTGGGGCAATAACCTGCCCTTTCCTAATGCTCTTATTGTTTTATTTTGTTCCAGGACTAATTGGATGCTTATTTAATAATATCTATACGTATTTAAACTCCGCTTAACTAGTTGTATATACTTGATACTACCGCCACTGTCTTCCAAAATACTAACTTGAGGGTAGGTCTGTTGATTAAACATGAAGACTGCTACAAAAGAGAATCTTCCCTCTGATCTTGAGAACACACGAATGTTTAATGGCTGTTATGTTTCCTTGTCGTACTGAACTGGGTCTGGGCAGCCAGGATGGGGTTGGCTGTCAAGAGATCTGTTCTCTTACAGTTCTGTGAACACCAGCAAATCACCTTAGCTCTTGCAGTTTGCAGCCCTTATCTGTTGAGCATGGTTTCTTCCTGATTCTGCAGGTCAGCGACATCTGACTTAGGTTTTAGGTTTTGGACACTAGGTGGTGATGTTGTGTTGCGACTTAAAGAGGTCTGACCCTGCTGTAGCTAAGGTCTCCGTGTCGGCTTCCCATTTTCTCAGCTTTTATTAGATACGGCATATGATTAATAAAACCCTGCCCACAAAACAATTGTCATTGATCACAGAAACAACACAAAGAAGAGAGGAAATCAAAACTAACATCTGCATGCCGTGCACATGCTGGTCTCCGAACACGCTCTGAGCCCCTCTCGCCGCAGTTTGACTGTCAGGCCGCTCAGTCCCTGACACCCCGGGGAGGCCCGGGCCGCGAGGACAGCGGCCCGGGCCTCACTCTCCTTCATTCAGCCTCTCAGATTCCGAAAACTACTCTCCTTGCAAGTACTTGTGAGACTTCCGGCTGCTCGCTGAAATGCCAGAAATACACAAATGAGTGTAATTTTGATTCAGAAGGAAACTCTGAGCTCTGTGTTCTCCCCGAAGCTTCTTCACGGGTGCTTCCCGCTAAGGAGAAAGTTTGCTCAAGTGGAGGCTGCTTCGCGCTCTCCTTGGCAGTGACTTCTTTTGAACCCAAAGCACAGAAGGAAATAAGAGTTCCTAGCGGTCCCTTTTTGGGGTTCTTCGTTTCCTGGCTCTGGTTTTCGGAGGGTTTCACAGCGAGGGGTGGCCAGCACGCAGCCCGAGTTCCTCCGGAGAAGGAGGACAAGTTGCTCAGGAACAGAAGCGCCAGGTTTAACCCCGCCAGCCCGGGCCGGGGCCCTCACACGGAGAGCAGGCATGGGGGGCGGGGTGTGTGTTCATTTTGAACAACTTAACATACTTTCTAAAGTATAATTATACCCCGTTTAAAAGTGTGTGCCTTTCCCCACAGTGACATACTGCTGTACTGAGATGAACAGGTGGAAATGGGGAAGACGGTTCACTAGTGATCCCGTGTGCAGTCTCAGCAAGACAGCTGTCCCAGACGGGGCTGGGGAGGCGGCGTCGTTCCCGCGGGCACCACTCCCTGGAGCCTGGTTGTCCTGATTTATGAAACTGGCAGTTGTTGTGGTTCTTATGACAGGTTGGGTCATTGTGTTACATGACCTAATTCTGGAACTCAAGCAGACTCAGTAAATCTCCACTATCTTTTGGCTAGATGACACAATCAGCTGTCACTTTACTTTGCTCTGACTAACATACTCAAACACATTAAAATATAATTCATTTGAGGCTTACAGAGAGAAAAATGGTTTTAAATTTGAAATGTTCTACTCCAAGCTGATAAGGCTAAGGGAAAATTAACTTGACTATTATAGTCCAGTAATTTAAGGCAAAGAGAAAAGAGGCTCTTTTATGTGGTCCAGAAACATCTACCTCAAGGAATACTTTTTTGCTTAGTCTAAAAAAGCTGAAGCAGAGGTAGCTCCCGGAGGACCTGAGCCTCAGAATTCACAAATTGAATTCTTATAGGTTTCCTCATTCATTGAGCAGTATACGAATACAAAGAAACAAAAAACTTAGAGATAAATGTAAAGCAAACTTACAGTTAGTTTTATCCAGCCAGGAGAATGCACTCACAAGGATGGCACGAAAACTGATTTTAATGAATTGAGCCTGCACTCGAGTGATAGCTAAGAGAGCCATGTAACATGGCACGAGGCTCGCGTGCACAGAAACCCTGTCGCTATTCCAAACAGGGTCTTTGAGTTGCATTGTAGAGCTACCACAGAGTAGTTTAGAAGATCAGAATAAATGTGGCCTGAACATTTGTCTATCTTAGCTTTTACATGTACAAGTACAATTCGAGCTAAACTGTGCCAAATAACAAGGAAAACGATGAAAATACGCTCCTAATAGTCTAGTATTGCACTTAAAAGGGAATATAACACACTAACCAAATAGACCTTGTATTTACAATAAATTTCATATATTACTAAGGGCATTTTTTTGGATCATGTTTTTCCCGGGTACAGCAGATAATGGCAAATTCACTGGGACCTGGTAAGAGAATTTCATCAGAAGCAATAAACAGGCAGAGTGAAAACTGATTGTATTATGATTTATGTAGTTCAATCATGTTCTGGGCTGTTTGTCGTGGAAATTGTTCCTTCCCTGTTTCAGAAATTTCTATAAAGGTGATTTCTTTTCCCCTAAAGGAAGGGGGGTTATGGCGGGGTCACCAGGCGGTTTCTGACCACCCTGTCTGGGCTCCCTCCTGGGTTTCCCACGCAAACACTTTTCTCCCTTCAATACCATTGTTTCCCAAGGATGATTTTCATCAAGAAAAAGATGCAAGTAGAAGATAATTTAAATCTTAGTAGAGGTTTATGTCCTTTTATTTTATCCAAACTAATCGTATGACAAAAATAATCTTCCCCAAACAAATCTAGTATTTGATATTTAGGAGTAAGGAATAAGCCCCTGACACAGGAATGGCCGACAGGGGAAGAGCGTGGCTGCCCTCTCAGTGTGAGAAGGGACTTGTCTCCTCTCATCTGAGGGCTGGTGGAGGAGCAGTCTCATTCCTTTTTGGGGCGGGAGCTGGGGTCAGCTGTGAGGGTGACCTAGGTCACTCCTTTGTCGAGTGGATTTAGAGTGTTTTGCTCAACCTTGGTCTCGGTACAACAGTGAGTACACAAACTATTTAAGGGAGGCCACACATCATCTGGCTGTTACGTGAAGCGCGAATGTTGGGGCAGTGTGCAGGCTTCTTCAGCAGGAGACACAGACCAGGAGGAGGGACAGGAAGGAGTCAGACCGGGCAGGGGACAGGTGGTAGAAGGGGGTGTTCTTGGCTGGGAAACGAAGCCTGTGGAGACAGCAAGCGAGAGGGAAAGTGGCGTGCGACTGGGCTGGTGTGAGCAGCAGGCCAGGACTTAGCAGCCATAATGAAAATCCTGGTCTCCAGCCTGAGGACAGCAGGAAGGCTAAGAAGTATTTACAACAGAGGGGTGACAGTCAATAGTTTTGCCTCTGTTGTAACATTCTGATTATGCTGAATCATAGTTAAAAGTTCTGATTTTTTCCTCCTATTCTTTCTTTCTTTTTTTTTTTTTTTTTTGTGAGACAGAGTTTCAAGCTGTCACCCTTGGTAGCATGCCGTGGCATCACAGCTCACAGCAACGTCAAACTCTTGAACTTAAGCAATTCTCTTGCCTCAGCCTCCCAAGTAGCTGGGACTACAGGCATCCACTACAATACCCAGCTATTTTCTGGTTGTAATTGCCATTGAGTTTGGCAGGCCTGGACTGGATTTGAACCCACCAGCTCTGGTGCCGCTGAGCTACAGGCACCAAGCCTTCTCCCGTGATTTCTAAGTTCCAGGGGGAAAGTCTTACTATGAATCTTATATAATGACATGAATTCATTCAAGTTGGGAACTGACTTTAGTGCCTAATCTGCACAAGGCTGTTAGACTTTTACATGGAGATAGAAATTGGTATTATAGTAGCTCACATTGTAAAAAGACAGTCAACTTATAAAGAACTCCCTGTTACAAAAAGCTGTTTAAAAGCAACTTTTCCAGTATTTTAATATTTACTGTGGAAAGTGTAAGTATGGGTTTGGTAGAATAATTATGTATTACTCATTTGACCAACTCTCCTCATTTCGAGCACTGTAATTTTTCTCATATGCATTGTTTAAGCAATGTAAAAAGAGAGATCTGAAGACCCATCACACTATATGGACCACTAGCAGCTGACTTGCAGAATGCTCTGAGACACGATGTTTTTGAATGTAGTCACGTGAAGGGGAGAAATTTATTGAAGAATAGACAAATTTAATTCTGGTTTGTACGGCTATTGCAGAGAATAGCTATGCCATTATCACTACCATCGCTTTACTTTAGTCTCTAAAACAAGAATTCTATCATCTGCTAGCTTGATCAAAGTGTAGGCAAGCTTCTCTCTCTCCGTACGTATGCGTGTGAGTATGCATGTACGCACACAGCATTGCAGGAAATGTCTTATGTTTTTCTAAAAACAGATGCAATGCTGTCCCGAGTGACCACCACAGCAGTGTGGCAGGTTTAATGCTGCACTGAGTTACCACACCAGTGTGGCTGGGAACTCAGTTTCATTCATTACTGGGTCTGCCATTAATAAGAGAGCCCAGAATTTTGTATGCAGCAGCATATTCAAGGCGAAGCCTTTAGTTTTCAGCCCATGCAGGTCACCTGATGTCATCATGGTTCTCAAAGATCATGTTTCTGCTTGTTCCTGGCCAAACTTGGTTCTAGGAATCTTTGCTGAGCCTGAGGATGCTGAACCAGCGTCCCCTGGGACACCACAGAGCAAGCCCTTTCTGTGGTCCTGAGATCTGCCAGGACTCATTGAGGAAAAGCACGCAGATTTTGCTATGGAAGTTTTCTACCAGATCTTGGAAAATCTTTGAGAAACCCTCTATGAATTTAAGAAACCAAAAGCCAGGTAGTTGTTCAGGGATGTTTCCAGCCAACTATTGCTTTCAGCCTTGCTAAATAGGATGCAAATGTCATTCTCTGACTGGGAAAAGGAAAAATGCAGAATTAAACACAGAGTCTGAAAGATTACTATGACATGTATGTGCTTATTTTGGCACCACAGATACATATAATGATTTTTTTTAAAATACATGTATTTTATTGTTCTTCATTACATTATTTCCCCCACCCCCAACCCTCAGTGGTAAGACATAATTGATTTACAGAAAAGAATACAGAAAACACTAAAGCTCCTGGTAGAGGGGGAGAATTCAAGTGGGGAGAGAGAAGCTCTCTCTGTTTCTCTCCTGGTCTTTCCCCGTCCCTCCTTTAGGCCTTTAGCCTCAGGGTATATATAGGTGTATGGGTTCCTTGGCCAGGAAACGAATGAATACAGTCACTTCCGCCTGGGGCAAGGTGAATGAGTGAGATACATATAATGATAATTAAAATAATGATGAAAATGATAGCAGGAAGCATTTGCATACTTACTATAAGCACCAGGAAGCTGAGTAATGCCTCACTTTCTTCCCTACTTAAGAGGAAAGGGCTTGGTAGCTTAGAAAGGTTAAGTAACTTACTCAAGGTCCCACGGGTCCTGCACGGGGTGGGGAGTGGAATTTCTCTGCGTCCAGGGCTTTACTCTTCACCCTGTGCTCAGCTTTTGCCTCTCTTCTGGGAATCATTCCTCATGCTTTGGGAACAATGAGGCTTTTCACTGAGATAAACTTGCCCCTGTCAGCTGCAAAGCTGTGAGAAGCAGAATTAAAGAGCACACAGTTTCTTTTCTTCAGCACTGAGGCTGTGTTGGTGCAAATCTCTAGTGGATTGCACAGCATGGGAGGGTCTGTTAACGGTGGTCAGATTCTGAAGTTGAATTTAGAATAAAATCGATTTTAAAGACCTGATTGCATTGCTGGTATTTACATATGGATTCTGAGGTAGACATGAGTCCCAGCAGGACACCAAATGTATCACTCTCGCTCTTGTTCTTGTGCTTCTCCTCGGTTCCCCAGTCTAGGGTAAGTTTTAGTGTCCTACAGACTCATACAAGACATTTAGAATCAGAATTCAAATGCATTATAAGTTTATTTTCTAGACAAAAATCCTATGCATAATTTTGTAATATGTTTCTCTTTAGGCTAATGAATGAAAGAATAAACCGTAAGCCTAAATCTACCTCTGTCGGTGAAAACTAATCTACTATCTAGCTGCTCTGCTGCCTCAAGTACTTCTCAAAGCTTTCAAATATGCTGAATTTAATATACGTACGTAGAAATGTAAATGCATGTGTACATTCACATATATGAGTGGGTATGTGTGTTTTTCTGAGATGAAACACTTGGCATGTTTCAATGTATTTGATGACAATGTAATGCTTCAATAATATATTATTTAGCAGGTATGACTTCTTATGACCCACATTATTTTAATTTAATGGGTGTTAAGAACATTTTGATGAAGTATATGGGATCCTCTGGAATTGATCTTGCAGGCAGGCTGGAATCAGCGGTGGGGGCTGGCCAGTGCTCATCTTGTGGGCCATCAACAAGCCCTACCCACCCACCAGGAACGGCTTTTTTGCTTCCTTCAGGTGTGAGAGAGTCACCTCAATGGTGGTGTTGACATGTAGGGGCAAAAGGAATTCTATGCCCAGCCTGGGGAAGATTCCAACCTTTGGAGAAAACAGCTCCTAAGTGCTACTATTACAGAGTTGGCTCCCATAGCCTTAGGCTTTTGAGGACTTTCCCTCTGTCTTATTAAACGGAGGATGGTTTGTCTACGCCATTCCTTCTACATCAAATCCCAGGCCTGCACAGCACTCAGTGTGGTTTGAGAAGCAGCTATGTGGGGAGCGGGGAGGGCTCATTGCCTCCCTGGAAATGCGGCTGTGCAGGACGGTCCCTGCAGATGCGTGAACGTGGTGCCTCAGGGTTAACCAGCTCTGTGCCCACGGTCCAATGGCCTTTTTAAATACAGCAACGACGGTACCTAAAATGGTGTGATGTTTGTCTAGCATAATTTTGAAAACAACCCTGTTCTGTCCTGTTGAATCGCAGCCTTTAAATGTCCTTGACATTTAAATACATTCTTATTGCCCTTAAACAGACTTTGTGTTTTGAAAATTTAACGTATTTCTGCCTCTGATAAAAATGTTCACAAGTCTTCTAAGCAGAAAGTCCTTTCAGTTCAGCAATCCACAGGAGGAATTTGCTCGAAAATTGTTTTCTCCCGTTTCCTTTCCTAATAATTTGTAATACAAGTTCTAACATGAAATTAAAATTCTTGTATAATTTCATTATCTAGGAAGTGATTTCGCAGTCTGCTGAGGATCTGATGTTGAAGTACAGCACGGTGTACAAAATAATTCTTGTTTTAATACATCGCTATGGCTCTCGGAGGAGCCTCCACTCAGCTCCGTTCATCATCAGCCTCCATATTAGTCAGGTTTCCAAGTCTTTAATACAAAGCGAAAATTAAACAATATCCATTTTGCCAGGGCAGTTCATAGAGAAATTGGTTTTAAAAACTTTACATTTTTCAATTATATAGGCTCTTGCTATAACTATGTCTAGTTTTCCTGTTTAGAACCCAACACTAAAAGCCAGAAAAACCTCCAGAGAATGGACTCAGAGCCTGCAGAGCCCCCCCATCCTGCACACCGTTTCTACTGATGGGCACCAATTAAAACCTTGGGAAACCACTAGGCCTATTGCAGGCAGCCGAAATTGATTTTAGCGTATGTGATGCTGAAGCAAGCACTGGAAGCCAAAATCAAATGATGTTCACCTCACTGAGTTTTTAGAAAAAAAAAGAAAGAAAAGAAAAAGGAGAAGAAAAAAGATATGCTCAAAGATTCTTTAGCACTCACATAAATTAAAAAAATAAGTATTTCTTAACTAGGAATTATATGGTATTTCTGCTCATTTAGATTAGGCCATTTTTGTGTGTGTGAGTGTCATAAAGCCACAAGGCATAGTGGAAAGGCATGAGCTTTGCTACTTCAAAAAAAGTCGGACTGAATTCCATTCTGTACCTTAGTGGGACAAGTGGGTTTAGCCCTCTCGGCTTCAGCTCACTCATCTGTAAACAGGAGGTAATCAGGGTACTTCATAGGGTCGTTCTGAGCGGGAGATAAAGCACAGAAGATCACCTCGCACGCGACTCCGCATGAAGCGGGCTCCTGTTTAATTTTCCCTTACTATCCTTTTCCCTTCCAATTATTTAAAATTGGAACTGGGTAGAAAAGCATGAAAGTAGAGCCTCCTGAATTTTGCTGCTGAAAGTCAGGCTCAGATTCGTGGATCAGGCTTTATAAAATCTCACCAAGCCCTCAAGCTTGATATTTCTATAGCATTAACAAAAGGGAAAAATGAGATTTTTTTTTTCTTCCTCTGGCCCATTATTTTTTGATTCTTTTTTTGTTCACTCACTTACAGTGTATTTAAGTGGAAATCACTTCAAGCCCTTGGACCACCCTCCGAAAGCTTTGCTAAATCTCACATTTTTTGGTTTCACTCCAGATATAGTACTGTGTCCCCTACCTTTGAAGTCTTTGAAGTGTCCACATTGTAGGCTGAACCTGTAGTGAAGCCCAAACTGGTGGTTTTGACTGCACAAACCCACGTAAGGCCGGGACAGGCAGCACTGAGCGTGACATGAGAAGGGGTGGTGTTCGCTTCCCTTTCTTGACCCCCACCTCTCTCCACTCTTAGTCTCTTCAAACGCTCCTGCTACAGTCACAGACATATCAAAGACCACTGTACTATGGCTGCAGTGACACTGAGGCTGGAAGTGACTGCTGTACCGACCACATCTGCTCACTGCCTCAGGGAGTGAACTGGAGCCAGAAGTCCATCATCTAGTCTTTCACTGAAGCTGATGACCTCATATTCCTTTACCTGCAAGAGATTAGCATCAGAGGCAAAGGATAGCATAGGACACTTAGGATGTGGCATTTATGTTATAAATAATTACAAAATGCTATTACTGTAAATTATAACACATCATAAATGTAAGTGTGACATAATTTTTATAGTTTTATACCATATCTCTATATCTTTCAATGTAGTTTATGGTTTTGTAGTTTTGAAATAAATATAAATGGTAACACTCTATATCATTTTATAAACAAAAATTTCAAATGAGTAGATTGGTGAATTTAAGAGCTGGACTTGGTTTATAATAATCCTTTGCCAATAACTAGCTGTGTGGCATCAGCAGAGACACTTCTTTCCATAACTGTACCAACCTCTTAGGCTTAGACTATTGTGAATTGCAGTGAATACTAAATGTTAATGGTAAGGAAGTTAAATAGTACTTAAATAATATAAATAATATACGTAAGGCACTTAGAGCACCACAAGGCATACCATAAGCATTAAGTATTGGTCTTATTGTTAGCATCGTGTTTAACTGCTGCATCCTGTACTATGGTGTAAACTTGCCATAACATATTTGCCTTTTCTGTTTTTGGGTATTTACTTCTTTCAATGGGAAGTACAAATAATAAGAAAATGAACATTTTTGTACATAGTGTCTTGACTACAATATGCAAAAATATCTGAGGATAAACACTTAGAAGAGGAATTCCTGGCTTATATGGTATGAACACCGATAGATTTACTTGTTATTGCCAGATTGCTCTCCAAACAGTCGGGCCAATTCACATTCCTAACGTCAGTGCATGAGAATTTCCACTGCTCTCTGTCCTTGCCAACAGCAACATTTCTACAAACCTGGTGGGTGTGAAATGGGAATGACTGGCATCTTATTGTTTACATTTTATTATCAATTGAGCCGAGAGCCTTTTTCGTGTGCTTATTGGCCATTTGTGATTCCTCTTGAGTTCCCGTTGTCTGCCCATTTTTCTATTGAGTTTTCTTTCCCTTATTGATTTGAAAGAGTTCTTCAAATATTTTTGGATAATAATCACCTATTAGTTATGTTGGTTGCAAATATCTATTCTAAGTCTGTGACTTTGATTATGTTGTCTTTTATTAAAAAAATTAAATTTTATAATTATTTCAATGTTTCATTGTTTCCTTTATAAGTGGGTTTTTTTATACCTTGTAGAGGAAATTCTGTCCTACCTCAAGCTGGTAAAAGCAAATGCCTACATTTTCTATGAACATCATAGAAGTGTTAATTTTTATGTAGAGATTTTTATGTAGTTCAGCTGGGATTTGTTATTGTCTAATGTGTAAAGTTTATTTTCATTTTTTCCATATTGATCACTATCTCAGCAAAATTTTTTAGTAGTATGTTTTATTTTTCATAGTTTTACAATGTGTGAATTCTTTTCTGTAAAAAGTTGCCATATATGCAAAAGTTTCTTTTTGGGGTCTTTGTTCTGTTTGATTCATCAATGTGTATGTGTATGTGTAATGTCAATACCATGTTGCAAAATAGCTTTAAAATGCATCTAAATACCTGTTACAAATTGTTTTTCTATTTTTTTCTTTTTAAAAACAAACTAGCTATTTTTGACATTTTCCTCTTTTCTGTATCAAGTTGCATGAAAAACTCTGTTGGCTTCTTAAACCAAACATGTTGGTTATATAGATGAATTTGGGGGAACTGATGTGTTTATAATATTGTGCCTTCAACCACATTATCACACAGAGTTCTTTATTCAAGTCATATTTTATTCCCTTCACTCCTATTTTTCCCATATTTTGTAAATTTTTTCTCATACAGGTGTTGAATCTCATTTCTTGGGTTTATTATGAAGGAGCTAAAGATTTTGTTTGCAGTTCTAAATGGAAGGTTGTATCTTTTTGCTCACAATTTTAAATTTGTTTATATCTGTATATAGCAGTGGTCTATTCTTATAAAGCTCTAATAGTTTATTTGTAGTTCTCCTTCAATTTTCTATGCAGGCATTAATGCATTTAATGTCATTCTCTCAATTTTTATCTCTTTTTTTCTCTTCTTATTGAATCATTTAGGATATACAGTGCAATGTTGGACAGAAACTATAATAGAAGATGGCTTTTCTTTTACCTGATGTCAATATTAATGTGCTAATGGATTGATGATTGGTGTAAATTTTTGACTGATGCCTTTGATCACGTTAAGGAAATTTCCTAGACCAGCACCATATTTTTCTAATAATTTTGCTTTAAATTGTGAGTCTTGAGTTTTGTGAAATTTGTTTTTTATCTGCTAAGCTAACAGTTTTTTCTATTTTAATTTGTCAACATAGTAGCCATTCATTGAATAGTAGTAAGCATTAATAGATTATTCTTATATGAATTATCTTTGCATTCCTGGGATAAATAAAACATGGATGTGAATGGGAAGGTGGAGGTGGGACATGTAACCATCTCAGAAGGGAGGCCAGCAAGTAGAGAGGTTTGAAAGACGGCTGAATACTATGGTCTGGTGAGAATACTACTCCATTTACAGCATCCCTGGCAAAAAATAAAATAAAATAAATCCGGGCTATGAGCTTAGCAGCTTAGCGCTTCTCAAGGCCATATGCACATTTTTGCATATCTTCTACTCTAATTCTGGCGATTTAGACCACCCATGTGACTGCCTTTCAGCTCTTTGGAGCTGACCTCTGTGCTATGTCTAATTCATAAAGATCCGTCTCTGTCGTTGACTTACTCCTATGATAAAAGTGATAAGCAAACAGAAAGTAACCCTGCCCGGATCCATACTGCTTGCACTGTCTTTCATAAATGATTGCGAAAAACACTGGAAGACAATCCAAAATGTGTTCCGTTGATCCTTCATGCTGAGGCACGAGAGGAGATGTCAGTTTGTTTCACTAATTAGTGGGGGTTTGGAATTTGTTTGGATTAACTGCGAGAGCAGGCGAGCTGGCGGTCTGCGGGCCGAGCGCCCTCCACCTGCTCCGAGGATCAAGGCTGCTGCTCCAGCGCTGAAACTGGAGGCCAAGAATCCGAAGTCCGGAGTGGGACGCCCGTAATACATCTGAGAAAGGCCTGAGGGGACAACGCTGGAGCTTTGTGGCACCTACGTGTGGGGCCAAAGGCAGAGCAATCTCTATCTTGGGGCAGATAAACCCATCCGTCCGTCAGGCCGCAGGTGGCGCCCAGACTGAGGCCCGGAGGCCGCGCAGAGGGATTCACCGTCCAGCTCAGGGACGGAACCCGCCCCGTGGTTGTTCTCCGGCTGCTCGTCCGAGCTGTGGTCTGGCTCACTAAGCCTGTTGGTTACGCTGGTCACTGTTTCAATGTCTCCTTTGCGAAGGAAAAGTGTTGCCTTTCTGTGTCTTGGAGCATCTCCAGGCTTAGAGAAGTCCTTGGCACGGAATTCTTCACACTTGCCAGCAGATGACCAGCTAAGGGGGTTTATATTTTCTCTCTACTTTCACTTTCTCTGTCCATTTTTCCATTTCGCAGAAGCATTGGATTACTAGTTGGATACAATTTTTCCTTTCCTCTTAGGCTCTTATTTGGAGTGAGTTCATGCTCCTGGGCCCACGGCACCAACACAGTCCACACGGCTCTGTGGCCTCCGGAGCCGACAGCTCAGGATATTCTACTGTTATTTCCTGGTTTTGCTCTGCAATGAGATGACCAAGCTCATATTTTACGTGGGCAGGTGAAGCAAATTATTTTTGTTTCAAAAGAACTACTTGCCTGAAAAAGCATTTGTCATGGGATTTCTTTAAATGCAAAACTCTCCAAATGTACTTTTAATTAATTCTATTTGTGAAAATTCTCTTTAAGTTTTCAATAGATGTGTGTGCTGTATGGATTAGACGTGTGCCTGTTGCAAGTTACAAGGGACAACGAGGTTTAAAACGTATTTTAAATGAATTGTTATCATTTTGAAACTTCAAATTCATATAGTATTTTAAAATGATAAGCTGTCCTGTGCTGCACTGAAAATTCCCTGAAAGGTGTGTGGGGAATATGCTGTTAGAGGCAGAAAGATGTCTGGTTTTAAAATAAGAGTAGTGATAGGTATGTATTTGAACTCTTAATATTTCAAATATTTTTCTTGTCTCTTTAATGTCTCTTATAATTCTCACATCAACCTTCTGAGGTATGTGGTTTTTCGACCCTATGGAGAATCAGGGCAGTGGAGTGAATAAAGCATGTATCTTAGAGCCAGACTGGGTTTCAAACTGGGCTCTACCACTTACCCAGTGTGTGAAACTTGGACAAGTACTTGACCTCACTGTGTCTGGTGTTCTCTGCCTGTGAAATGGGTACCACCTTATTGATGATTAAATGCATTAAAATATCTAAGTTCTCATTAACAGTTCCTGGCACATAATACATACTCAATAAATGTTAGCTCTACTAATGTCCTCTCACAGATAGAGAAACGATATATATGGATTTAAGAGCTCAGGACAAGGACTCTGAGACCAAATCTGTGGCTGGAAATTCCTACTCTCCACGGATAGTCCACAGCTGCTGTCTTCTTTTCCTTTGCTTCCTGGCCTCTTATATCAGTATCTTTCACAACAGGGCTCTCTGTTCTTGATTTATTCCTGTCCCAATATCTCATAAACCATATCACACTATAGAGACTAAGGAAGACAAAGAGTGCTTGCTTATAAAAATTTATGATTAGAAATCACCAAGGAGTGAATATTTTGGACTATGGAATTAAGAGTTAAGATGATATTGATGGCTGGTGGGAATGCAAACTAATATGTTCCTTTTGGAAGGATGTTTGGAGAGTACTTAGAGATCTAAAAATAGAACTGCCATTTGATCCTATAATTCCTTTACTAGGTATATACCCAGAAGACCAACAACCAAATTATAACAAATATATCTGTACCAGAATGTTTATTAAAGCCCAATTCATAATTGCTAAGTCATGGAAGAAGCCCAAGTGCCCATTGATCCACGAATGGATTAGTAAATATTGGTATGTGTATACCATGGAATATTACGCAGCTTTAAAGAAAGATGGAGACTTTACCTGTTTCATATTTACATGGATGGATCTGGAACATATTCTTCTTAGCAAACTATCTCAAAAATGGAAGAAAAAGTATCCAATGTACTCAGCTCTACTGTGAAGCTAATTTATAGCTTTCATATCAAGGCTATAACCCATTTATAGCACAAGAATATGGGGAAAGGGGCATGAGAGGGGAGGGAAGGGGGAGGTGGGGGTGGAGGGAGGGTGATTGGTGGGATCACATCTCTGGTGCATCTTAGAAGGGTACAGATGAAACTTACTAAATGCAGAATATAAATGTCTTCATACAATAACTAGGAAAGCGCCATGAAGGCTATGTTAAAGAGTCTGATGAAAATATTTCAGATTGTATATGAAGCCAGGACATTGTACCCCACAGTTGCACTAATGTATACAGCTATGATTTAATAAAAAAATAAAAAAATAAAAAATAAAAACTTTCACTGGCAAAAAAAATAAAAAATAAAAAATAAGAAATAAAGGGTCATGGCATTAGGAAGGTTGAGAACCACTGATGTAAGACTAAGGTTTTTAACTTTTCTATGCTTCAATACCTTATTTATAAAATGAGTATAATAAATCAGTCTTTATGTTTCTCATAGGGTTATTCTGATAATTCAAATTATTAAAGAGATTTGAAACTATAAATACCATATAAATACATATAAAGGATTACTATAGCTATGTACATTGGTATTATATAAAAGATTATAATTAATATATCTGGGAAAAAAATAAAATAAATGCTATATATTATTATATGAACTTTAAAATATAAATGTGACTGAAACTGCCTGAATGTATGTAGAGTTAGTGCTTAGGGAAGGACACAGTTCAGACAAACCATCGTTTGTGTTTAGCTGTTGTACTGTGTACAGCCCTGGTGTTTTCTAAATAATCAAAAGATGAAAGAAAGTCAGAAAAAACAATAGAGAGATGGAAGGAATTGGATCAAATTCCAAATGGATGGAATAGGATAGTTTTTTTAGTGTGAAAGGATGGAGCTTAAGGAAGAAAAAAATATATGTATATTATATTATATAGGCACATAATATATATATTATGAAGTTAGATTAAGCAAGGACAAATCTGAGTTAGTTCTTCAAATTAATAAATATTATAAGTGTGAAGTTTCCACAGCATATTAAAGAGGCTATTTAAAGACAGAAATAACTGAGTGTAGCAGGGAACTCCTCCCAGAAGCACCATAGTGTTAGTAGTATGTGTGTTAAACAGCAAACTTAAGATGCACGGATAATAGCTCCACCACAGTCGTTATGGGGAATTCGATATATTTTTTATCTCAGATTAATATAAATGTTCATACTATTAGGTTACATTGTTTTCATTTGCAAGGAAAAGTCTGAGTTGTATTTTGAGTCTTTCACCCTGGAGGTGAGGCACGCACCCCTACAATGTGCCTGTTAGCTGGGGGCTTACTGAGGTCTCTCCCCTCCTCCATTCTGGAATTTGAAATGTTTTTTTCTCTCTTGTAGGTCTATAGTTGTTCATGTACTGGTTTCAAACTAGTATTGAGTACATGGGATGCTTGTTTTTCCATCCTTGAGATGGTAGAATAAGGAGAATGTTACTAAGGAGAATGTTCTCCAGCTCCATCCAGGTTAATACAAAAGATGTAAAGTCTTCATCTTTCTTACAGCTGAATAGTACTCCATGGTATAAATATACCACAGCTTGTTAATCCATTCATGGGTAGATGGGCTCCTAGGTTGTTTCCACATCTTTGCAATTGTGAATTGAGCTCTATATACATTCAAGTGAAAATGTCCTTATGGTAGAATGATTTCTTTCGTCTGGGTAGATGCCTACTAATGGGATTTCAGGATCCAATGGAAGGTCTACTTTTAGCTCTTTGAGCATTCTCCAGACTTCTTTCCAAAAAGACTGTATTATAGATGTTTTGAGGATTCTCTAGACTTTTCCCCAAAAGGGAGTTATTAGAGATGTTTGTGAGCTTCTGTGTCCCATAGAATTTCTTTTAGAGATAAAATACCAAGTGGAATGTATAAATGCGCTTCTTTGCAGTCTGACGAAATGTGTATACTGTATGACTTCCTTATTCAGACCCTGTGTAAATTTTGCTTCCTACCTTATATGAACTTTATAAATCCCTATTATATATGAATTTTTATCTGATGTAAATTATGGTTAGCCATTTTAAATATATGGCCAAACGTGGAAAGATAAAGCATTAGTTTTCACAAATTATATTCTTGCAACTTAAAAAAGAAGTGTTTATGAGCTGAAGGTGATAGATACATGTTTGTAAACTAATACTTTTTATGCTTAATCTAGGCTGGAATGATAAAAAGTGATAATGAAGAGTATTTCATTGAACCCTTGGAAAAAGGTAAACAGATGGAGGAAGAAAAAGGAAGGATTCACGTTGTCTACAAGAGATCAGCAGTGGAGCGGGCTCCTGTAGACATGTCCAGAGACTTCCACTACCCAGGTAGGTGTCTGTATCAAAGCTTAATAATGAAATATAGTTTTAGATATTATGAAAACAACTCTCCCAGGAATTAAGAGAATGTGATTGTCCTGTGCTCTTGTATTATGTGGAGACAGCAAAAACATTGGTATTTGTAAACCATGGATTGCTTTTTCCAACATGCCCAGAGAAGGTCTGTGTTCTTGGCATCAGTTTGCTCCAGGGCAGTCTTATGGCCTTGATGTGTCTGTTACGTATGATTTCTTTTAAAAGTTTTACTTTAAAACTTTCTTTTCTTTAGTTTATGTTAAAATTCGGAAATACAGGTATTTGTGCTTTCCAGAAGTATCTAATTTATGCATTATTAATGTTATTTTAAAACTATTAAAATAAGATACATTGGCATAGCAAGGAGTTCCATTTTGTTGTAAAACCAATGAGATGGATATGCTTGGAAATAATTATCCTATTTCACTTTAAAGTCTGTTTTGCAAAATTTTTTACTCCATTGAGGAGACAATGAGTAAAATACTTCCATTGAATTTTATTTTAAAGTCAGTGAGAGTAAAGTCAAAGTATGGCCCGTGAACGTTTCCTATTTTTGAGCATTTGTCTCAATGAAATCTGAAAAGAACTTGGTATGAAGGAGATATGCTTGTAAATTAGAGAAATTGCCCTCACAGAGAAGAAAGGAAATTTAGGAATCTTTACAATTTGCCAAATCTCAAAAAGTCTGTGTTACTTTTGCTAGGACAACTTTCTTAATTAAGAATAAGGACATTTCTCTGTGGAAAATGGCAATAATCTCTCTGGCAATAATCTGTCTTCTGTATAGCCTTTCAAGATTTGCTACATAGTCATTAGCTTGGTTTTCAGATGCTGCCCCTTCCCTTAATATCCTGTACTAGTGGGATAGTATAATTGAAGGTAACTTTAGAGTTAATATAGCCTGAACCTTTTAGAGAACTTTCTGAGTTGGAACAACAGCACTGTATTAGTAAATACAGCAGGATGAGATGCGTGCCTGACTGACACAGTGTGGACCAACACAGGGGAATAAGCTTCTCAGTTACAGCTGATATGAATAATAACTCAACAGCAATTTGCCCCATCATCTTAGATTAGTACTTGGCCTTTGAGACTCAATTTCTTTACCTGTGAATAAAGAAATAAAAGACATTGCACCATTGCATTAAGCATTAGACATGATATATGCAAATTGTTGAGTATAACATTCAACAGCAGTAGGTGCGTAATGGAGGCGAGCTGTTGTTATTTCATAGCTGTTGATAATTAAGTATCTGGCAAAAGATTTATGCATTAAGAGTTTTGTTAAAGTCTAGTCAGATGTTATTTGTCTTCAGGTTGTACATATGTGAATCTTATCTCTCATTGTGTTTTCATATTCTAAAAATGTCATGAAATCAGAAGACTGGTTACGTCAAAGAATAAATAATACACTGCTTTTTCTGAAAAAAAATTAATAATATGCACAGTTGCTGCATATTATTAATTTCTAATAGTCTTCAGAGCAATGGCTAAATATATTTCAGAAAAGCACATGTTATCGAATTGTCTGGGGGAGCTGGAAGTTAGATCCTCCCGTTCATCTCATCTGTCATGAGTATAGTTTCATCAAGCTGTTTCCTGTTAGTATACTTCAGTCCCGAATGGCATCTGTTTCTATAAATATTAGTTTGATATTTACAGAAAGGAGAGATATTTTTCTTGAAATATTGAGTAATACTTACTGTTTAGATGTATTTTTAGATGACAGAATAGGAAAAGTAGCTTAGTAGTCAGAATATATATGTTTAAGTGAGTTGGATAAGATTAAGGAAATTTGGAACTTTTTTTAGAAAATTATTCGAAATATCAGTTCCAGCAGCACCAACATTAACACACTAAGTTTACAACAATAGGAATTACTTTCAAGAATGCAGATGTGGCTGAGTGTTTATTTCGTCTTTCAGTCATGAATAGAAGTGGGCCACAAATTACAGTAATGCATCTGGGGAAAGTTTTCAGTGATCCTGGGTCAAAGCACAGGGAATTCTTTTGATTCTCAATCTCTTAAATTTTGAAGCAAAGTAAAACCATTCAGTTCTCTAAGACTGTTCCTTGATAAACCTTAATATGAACTTACTGACTTTTGTTTTATTACTTATGAAGTTCTTATTGAATTGAGTTGTGGGTAATATTGATTTACCTTCTTCGAGAATCTTAAATAGTAACCATGTATGTTAGTAACCATGTATGTTAGAAGTGTAACTCTTCCCTGGGGTAGAAACTAATTTAGAGTCACAACTCTTAAGTACCACACTGTAGCTTTTAAATTACTCCAACTTCTTGGTCACAGAACTGAAAGCCAAGCTTTCTCACAGACAAAGTACCTTCCATTTATAAATTAAGAATATCCTTTTATGTATTTCTTCATTCTAAAATGTAAAATTGAACAAATTCTAGGTTAGAAAAGTATATTCATTTCTTAAATGAAAACTAGAGTACCATATAACATAGTGCTTTTTCTGGATCACTTTAGGATGTTATTCTAGGAGACATGTGAGGTCTTTTTTAATGAGTTATAGGCAGAGGAATAAAATGCATAGGCTAATACTTAGAAAGAGATGTGTTTGAGGGCCACGGTCTTCCTCATTTCTCTGACAGCAGCAGTCATCAGCAGGTGTTCTGATCCTCAGCAGGCCGGGGGGCCTGTCAATGCTCTGCTGAGTTTTGTAGTTGTCACAGTGATTGCCTGGATATAATTCTTGGCTTTGGCAGTTCAGCTCCCCAGAATTGCCGTCCACTTGAGTTTTGTAGTTTGCTGCAAGTGCTCTACGTTAAAATCAGTTAGGACCTGGGCTGGGTGAGTAGTAGTGAGATGGAGAGATGGAGCTTGATTGGAAAGAAATCAGATCTGATCTAGAAGACTAGAAAATTATTTTTCCAGAATCCAAACATATAAAGTGAGAAACAGAAATAGACTTGGTGAAGGATGGCAAGTGGGTGCAATTCTGGATAGATAAAGTTAGAAGATCCATTGAAATACTGAGTGAATTAAAAATACATAGTGTATTCTCATAGTCATGCCCCGGGTTAATGCATGCTGCAGGAGGGATGGGTAGAGAGAATTAGCTCGGGAGTCAGGGGGCAGGTCCTGACTTGTGGACGGTTGGCATGTCTCTGCCTGCCCTCTGCGCTCTCCTTCCCAGCTGTGTCACTGAGGATCAGAAAGTGGACATCGCACAGAACTGGGAGCCCATGAAACATATTTGCTGTAATTGAGGCACACACTGTGTCCTCAAAAAGTAAAACTAAACCCAGAAATGAAACCAAAATCATGTTTTCACCACACTTGAGAACCCTCAGCTATTCTGCCCGATCAAATGATCAACATCTCTTTCTTTTCTCTGTCCCCTAAGAACATCCGTTCGAGTTTTTAGCAAAAGTCACAGCTTCGAAATTGTTGAGATGTTATATCATATGGTACAGACAACCCCCCTCCCCCCATCAGTCCCATGGAGAGCAGGCCCCCTTTCCTTGACTCTTAATAGCGAGGTTGCATTGTTTTTTGTAATGTGGAGAAATAGGAAGAGCTGTTTCAAAATATATTGAACTAAATAGTAAAATCACAGATGCAGTGCTGTGTCTCATGATTACTCTTTTAAGAATAAGACCTAGAACAGCTGTGTATTTCTCAGCATAGATAATGGGGTCTTCTAGTGCAGAGCTGGCAGGTGCTCAGAGCACAGAGCACTACTGTTTCTGGCAAAAGAATACCACCCTTGCATTAAACAGCAAACATAAACTTGGCATGCCTACGATTAAGAAACTAGTCTACTTCTTTTTCAGCTTTTTGCTTTAAGGGTGTTAAGATTACATCTGTTTTTGGCATCTTTACTTTGGACAAAATTCTTTTATATTTGAAATTTTAACACCATGGTCAATAAAATATTAAAGGGTCACGTCTGCTGTTAAATCATTCATTTGTCTAAACTCAGATAAAGAAAAACCAAAATATACCTTTGATTATCTATTAAATTGTTTACATTATCATTAGAGAGCTTACTTTAGGCAACCTACTTTTTAAGGGAGGGTGGCGGTACTTGTATGACATCACTCAGCTTTTTATATTTTTAATTTAATCCCTGAGCCTTAGGCTTCACCCCTCAAATTACAAACTATTCATTCACCAGAAGCTTTGTGTTAAAGTAATTTTTGTAATTACTTCCTACCAGTGGGAAACAAGGAATAGTAAGCCTTTATCTCCCAGCTTCCTTTCAGGATTTTCATCTTCCTGCATGAACCCCAGTGCTTATGCTGCTGGTGTGGTTGCCATGGTGCTGTGAAGGCGTGTCTTTGTCCCAGGTGGGAACCACATGGACTCAGAGATGGTTTGGGGGTTGGTCCTGGTTGCTGGGGAATGAAGCTGTGAAACAAGCAAGAGAAACTCGGGAGGACTGTTCCTCTGTCACTGATGCTAAGAACTTCCTGGGTCCAGGGCCCTTTCTCGACTTTACAGACATATCAGTGGGTCCTCGAACCCTTCAGATTTGGAAGTTCTCACGACCTGTACCCTGATCAGAGAGAATCTTTGATGAGCTTTGGTAGCCCATGCACACAAATTGAATAATAGAAATTAGTTTTGGCTGATGTTTTCTCAGTAAATGAAGCATGGGATATAATATTACTAAATTAGCAAGATATGTCAAATAGCAACCATTCCTTTAGGTAGATGTTAACTTATACATTTTTCACATCTGCATGATTTTGTCAGGTTACTATTGGATCCATGTGGAAATACTAATCATGCTTATCGACGTTCTTTTCAGGTTGGTTTTGTATAGTAAGATATTTATAACAATTATGGACAAAAATGAAGGCAATATGCAGAATGAATTATTACAAAAAATAATCAGGAAGCAGACTGAGGATTAAGGAGCTTTCAGATATACAACATAAAGGATGGTACTGTCTTTTCCTCTATTAAAATAACTTGTTGGCCCTACTTCATCTCTTTATGAATAGGTTCCCTGAAAGGAGCTTATGAGAAATATAGATCAGTATTAAAGGATTACAAAGTAACTCTATATTTTTTTTAATAAAGGATTGAATATGGAAAGGGGCCAAATGTATTGAGACTTTAGAGCTTAAAATTGTTATTTAGTTATTGATATGGTGTTAATGAGAAAAAGTATTGAAAATTTTAGATACATTTGAGTGGCTGAAATGAAACTGAAGGCAGTGAACATGTTAGGGAAGAAAGCTAATTTAGATATTTTGGGCCAGAGCCTGGTTCTTAAACTGTTACCTGCTCAGTAACAGGTACAGGTGCATCAATTATTGATTCATGAGAGAGACATTCATGCCAAGAAAAAGCTTCATGGGATGGAAAATGTATCTTCTCTTTCTGAATATGAAACATATTCTATTATAAAAATATGTAGTATACTTTTAGTCAGATACTAAAATACTTCTCTTGTGACAATCACTTTTACTTTAGGGATATACCGTATTTTCAGTAAAATATTTGGTACATACCAACTTTCATCATGCCAAGCGTGCCCACTTAAACAATTTTCCAAGCTCTCGCTTATTTTTTTCTCTAGGTACACTTATTTATAAGCTTTCATGTTAGTAAGTGGGAAGCGGTTTTGTAAGGAATCTGAATATTTCTGGCAGTCTACTAATCTTTTGTTTCATTATTTCTCTTTATATGTTATGTGATTGATTTTTTTAAAAAGATTATTTGTTGTAAATTAGGTGTTATTTGTTTTGCTGTTGCTGTTTTATTTTCCTTGCTGGGTCATCAGGCACTAACTTTGAATATAAGATTTGTTTTTGAGAATTAATGATATATATTCCTGAATGTGTTCATTTGGTATTTTGCAAACTTCATGTTTGTGTGTAGGGGGCCTTGCATCCCTATAAGGGATTCAGGTGGGTTATTCTCAACTCTCCCTCTCCTCGTGGGGTCTTCCATCTCTGTCTGTTCCCCACTGGGCATCTTTCTGGTATGTGGGGTGGAAGTTGGTGGCATATGTTGAAAAGAAATGGAACAATGGGAAAAAATAAGTGAAGCACAGAAATAGTATTTTTATTTGAAAATTACTTGAGTTTAAACTATGATGATTATGAATTAAAACAGGGGTCCTCAGACTACAGCCGCGGGCCACATGAGTTGGTGTGAATTGTATTTGTTCCCATTTTGTTTTTTACTTCAAAATAAGATGTGTGCAGTGTGCATGGGAATTTGTTCATAGTTTCTTTTTTTTTTTTTCAAACTATAGTCTGGCCCTCCAATGGTCTAAGGGACAGTGAATTGGCCCCCCATTTAAAAAGTTTGAGGATGTCTGAATTAAAATATGAGGGCCAAAATAAATGTGTATTTAATTAACAATTAAATAATTAATAGTACTGTAAGCAGAGCTGAATAGTTAGTTTTGTTCCTCTAGATGCCAAAAATTTTACTCTAATTTTCACCTATAATCCATCTGGTCTAAATAGCTAAATTAAAAAGTTTTTAATGGAATTTCTTGAATTTGGAACTACATGTTGGAAAGCTTTGTTTTAGGAAAAATTAGAGCCATTAGAGCCTTAGTAATATTGTATAGCGATTACTATAGACAACTGATTACAAATAGCATAATGCTATATCACTTGTTAGCTGTTTACTAAGTGTCTGAAAAAAATACTTGAAAAGTCTGAATGAAGCATTAGTTAGTTTTTTTTTATCTTTCAGGATGATTGTAATGACTTACACCCTCCCCCACTAACTTGTTCAGTGCTTTTGGCCTGAGGTATTTGTTCCTTATATCAGATCTCGGACTAATAGTTGCATATAAAGCATTCTGAGCCTTTGGGGATATTCTTTTTCTTTCTTTTTTTTTTTCAGTCAGAATCTCACTATGTTGCCCTCGGTAGAGTGCTGTGGCGTCACAGCTCACAGCAACCTCTAACTCTTGGGCTTAAGCGATTCTCTTGGCTCAGCCTCCCAAGTAGCTGGGACTACAGGCGCCCGCCACAACACCCGGCTATCTTTTTGTTGCAGTTGTCATTGTTGTTTAGCTGGCCCAGGTTGGATTTGAACCCACCTGCCTCACTATATGTGGCCAGTGCCCTTACCACAGAGCTACAGGCGCCGAGCCCGTGTATATTCTTTTTCATAGGAAAGTCTTTAGTTCTAGGCATTTTTCATCCAGTTCTCATGGAAGGCATTGCCGTGTATCATTTAAAGGTTAAATCCATGGTACTACAATATTTCGCTAAGGTCAGCCCTCTGTCCCAGCACTCCGGCAGGCTTTGTTTTCAGGTTGAGAAGTTTTGTCAGGTCTTATCTCAGGTGCCACAGGGAGAAAAGCAGTGTCTAAGCCCCAGGTCCTTGTCTCACCAAAAGGTGAAGCGAGTGCTAAGCACAGATTTTCTTTATGTCCTGTGCTGTGACACTTGTACTAATAAAACGCCACAAAACGGTCTTCTACTAATGAAAGTTAGGATGTTAGAGCCACTTTTTGATTTCTTCATTCCCAAATTTGGATGATACATAGATGAAGCCAATGGGGAGCTTGGATGCAGATAAGCCTCCCCTTTCCTCACTTCTCGAGCCCGGCCTTGGCTTCTGAGCCTTGTGGGCAGCTGAAGTGGAAATCTCTGCCAGGTGTGGGAGATGAACCTCCCTCTTGATGTTTAAAGGAAGTTGAGTGGAGTTAATTAGGCAGGGACATGTTGTTTTGTGTTCGTCAACATCCTTTCCCATTGTGTGAAGACCCAGAGTTTGAAAACTCAGAAGCAGCATTTGCCCTGTTCACACAGGGCTGCTCCCCACCCGGTCCCCTGGGTGCCCTCTCCTCACCCACCAGCACCCTTGCTCTTATAGTCTAAAATAAATGTTCTCAAATGCTGTCAACTCAGACTTACAAAAAGTATTAATGACCGTTCACGACATGTGTGCAGAGGATACCAAAAATATTTATACACTTTTTAAGAAAGGAAAAAGCGCATTGCAAGTGTAATATTCACCACGGACTGATGATGCTTATCATCTTGCGTGTGTGTCCTGTATCTCTTATTTTTGTGAAAGTCAAATGTGACTTGAGTGTTACAATTTTAACACAGTGTTTTTCCTTTCCTAAAATCTGTATAAATTTTTTGGCACCCTCTCTACATATAGGGGTTATTTTTATAGATTTACAATTTGAAGCACGGCCATCAGACAAAATAATTATTACAGACATCACCCAGAATCCTACTGTTCAACAAAAGCCTTGTCTTCTTTGGATTTGTCGTCTTTCCCATTTCCGCATTGTTTTGAGACTCAAGAGCTTACTATTGCTCAGCCCACGTTGCAGAGTGCGTAAGAGCATCATTCATCTCTATTTCTTTCTTTCACAACCTTACAACTATGATGAAACAACTCAAATAGTTTGAATTAACTTCAAGAGTAGTATTCCTAATAGGAGTTAAGCAAAGAGGAAGCCAAGAATTACTCTAAGTAGTAAGAACTATAGATATGCACATTCTTTTTGTCAGCAAGGTAGTTACTTTGTGCTACATATTAAACTCTTTACTAATGTTCACGGAAAAAACAAACAGGAAAAAACAAAAAGCCAGGGAAAATGAAGTCCAGGTATCCTACAATCTAGAATGCATCACGCTCCCATCTTGCACTAAATCTGGTGTGTTAACCACAGTATCACCCCTGTATCTCGCACTAAATCTCGTATGTTAACCACAGTATCACACCTCTATCTTGCATTAAATTTGGAATGTTAACCACAGTATCACGCCTCTATCTTGCACTAAATCTCGTATGTTCACCACAGTATCATGCCTCCATCTTGCGTTAAATCTGGTATGTTAACCACAGTATCACGCCTCTATCTTGCACTAAATCTCGTATGTTAACCACAGCACCACGCCTCTATCTTGCATTGAATCTGGTATGTTAACCACTGTATCACACCTCTATCTTGCGTTAAATTTGGTATGTTAACCACAGTATCATGCCACTATCTTGCGTTAAATTTGGAATGTTAACCACAGTATCACGCCTCTATCTTGCACTAAATCTCGTATGTTAACCACAGTATCACGCCTCTATCTTGAGCTAAATCTGGTATGTTAACCACAGTACACACCTCTATCTTGCACTAAATCTGGTATGTTAACCACAGCATCACGCCTCTATCTTATGCTAAATCTCATATGTTAACCACAGCATCACGCCTCTTTCTCGCACTAAATCTGGTATGTTAACCACAGTATCACGCCTCTACCTTGCACTAAATCTCGTATGTTAGTCAGAGTATCACGCCTCTATCTTGCATTAAATTTGGAATGTTAACCACAGTATCACGCCTCTATCATGCACTAAATCTCGTATGTTAACCACAGTATCACGCCTCTCTCTTGCACTAAATCTCATATGTTAACCACAGCATCACGCCTCTTTCTTGCACTAAATCTGGTATGTTAACCACAGTGGGGGCTCCTTGGCTGGCTGAGTAGGCACCTGTGGCCTGACAACCCTTTCATGCCTGGTCTCTACCAGCCCCGCTGGCACATACTGCCAAGTAGACTAGAGTCTGCTCTCCTTAGGGCAGAAACCTCCCTGAGTTGGGCTGAGATTCCTAGTTCTCCAGCTCTGTTGTGGGGCCACACTGACTCTGGTTCTGCAGCCCTCTCCGGAGGCTCCCAGCACCCCTAGATGCTGCTGTTTTCGCTGTAGCAACTGGGCTGATGTCCTGACAGCCCATGGTGAACTCTCCTCCCAGGATCTTCAAAACACAGCAGAACAAAGGGCTTTGGCCCTTGTAGTTCCTCAACGATTTATGTGTTTTAACCACTTGAATCCAAATTAAAGGACATGCCAGTAGCCCTTTAATCAGTATGTAAAAGTCCTGAATGTTCTAATCCTTTATGTTTAATCTCATCTCTCCCCATCTGAGGCTTAGCCTTGAAGGGAACTAGAAAGAATTAGAATCACTCTCCTCCTTGCCTGTTTTCCTCAGCCCAGAGGCCTGCTAAAATCAGCAAGGCCAGGCTTGTCTTTTCCTTCCTCTAATCAATTGCTCTTTCTTCACTACTTCAGCCTCATGACTTAGCCTTATGATGATTACAACTCTCTCTCCACAGAAGGAAAACCAAATCCAAAAACAAAGAAACAACAAAAAACCACCTTGCAATCTGGTCTCCTGAAAATGTTATGTGAACTCAGAATATTAGAAAACCCTTTCTCTGTCTTCACAAATCTAGTTTACAAATCTATTTTCCTCTGAAAAATATTCATTGAAACAATATTGTGACTCTTTATGCTATTTTTATTATTACACTAAGACGACTTTAACATGAAATCTGTCCTGACCAATCTTTTCAGGGTATACTACAGTGTTAACTATGGCACATGTTGCACAGAAGATCTCTAGAACTTTGTCATCTTGCATAGCCGAGACTGCACAGCTGCTGAGAAGCAGCTCCCCGCTTCCCCTCCTGCCAATCCCTAACAGCCACCATTCTGTTCTCGGCATCTGTGCGTTTGGCTGTGTTAGATACCTCAGACTCTATTTTTCTGTATATGACTGTCAGATTTCACGTAGCACAAGGACCTTAAGGTTTATCCATGTCACTACATATGACAGAATTTTCTTCTTTTTAAGGATGAATAACATTCCACTGTTTGTAGATTCTACATTTGCTTCACCCATTCATCATCCGTCAATAAGCATTTCAGTTGTTTCCGCATTTTAGATATTGTGAATAATGCTGAACATCAAAGTGCAAATATTTCTCTGAAATCTTGGTTTCAGTTCCTTTGGATATATCCCCAGCAGGAGAACTGCTAACTCACGTGGCAGTTTAGTTTTAATATCCTGCGGATTTTCCGTTCTGTTTTCCCGAGGAGCGGCACCTTTTACATTCCTGTTCATCGTACGAGGGTTGCCTTTTCTCCGCATCTCACCCACCCTAGATACCCCTAGTCTTTCTCGTGACAGCCGCTCTAAGGAGTGTGATGCGGTATCTCAGCATCTCGCTGTGGAGTTGATCAGATATGTGCTTTGCCAGCATTTTCTTCCATTCCGTATTGCCTTTCAGTCTGTTGGTTATTCTCTTCGTGGGACAGAAGCCTTTCAGTGTGACGTAGTCCCTCTGCTTTTATTGCCTGTGCCATCGGGATCACACCCATGTCATGAACCTTTCCCCCTATGCTTTCTTCTAGACTTTTATAGTTTAAGTTCTTAACATTTATTTCTTTAATCCATTTTGGGTGTGGCATAAGGTGAAGGTACAATTTTGTTCTTTTGCATGTAGATATCAGTTTCCTCAATACTTTTTTTTTTTTTTAAGACAGTCTTATTCTTTTGCCCTGGTTAGAGGGCCATGGTGTCATCATAGCTCACAACAACCTCAAACTCTTGGGCTCAAGTGACCTTCTTGCCTCAATTTTCCTTTTTAGTAAAGACGGGGTCTTGCTCTTGCTCAGGATGCTCTGGAACTTGGAAGCTCAGGTGATCCACCTGCCTCGGCCTCCCAGAGTGCTGGGGTTCTAGGCGTGAGCTCCCATGCCAGCCCCTCAATACTGTCTGTTGAAGGACAGTCCTTTCTCCCACGTGTATTCTTGGCATCCAGTGGAAGACCAGTGACCATGTGTGTTGGGTTTACTTCTGGGCTTCCTGTTCGATTAGTCTATATGTCTGTTTTTATGCCAGAACCGTATTGTTTTACTAACTATAGATTTGAAATAACCTGTAGATTTTGAAATCAGGTCATGTGCTGCATTTAGCTGTGTTCTTTTTTGTCAAGATTGTTATTGCTGTTCAGGATCGTTTGTGACTTCACAGTAATTTTATGATTTTTTTCCTATTTCTGTAAAAATTGCCACTTGGAGCTTGATAGGGATTGCATAGAGTCTGCAGATTGCTTTGTGTAGTGTGGGCATTTTGACAATATGAAGCCTTCCAGTCCATGCACCTGAGATGTCTTTCTACTTATTTGTGTCTTCTTTATTCCTGGTGCCAGATTCCTGGCGTGCAATCCTACCCTTCCCTTCTCTGTCAAGGTCTCCCAGCCAGTTCTTAGGAAGGGTAAGTAGGTCATCTATATACAGAGTCAGGGAGGGATAAGCATTCTATTTTCCAAATCATCTCCATTGCATGAGTTCTTATATTGCTGTGGTCAGTGTTGGTGTCACTTCATATTTCTGTAGCTGCAGAAACCATATTTGTCAGAGGATTGCTGAATGGCTCAGGCTGGGATGCTTTTCTTTTCACAGTTTTTACCTGTAATTTGGGATAAGGAATTACAATAAATTTAAAATAGCATAAAACAGGGTTAAGAGTGGAATTAATATTAGAAAAAGTAAATTTTCATCTATGTAACGTAAGCATACGTTTTCACCTGTTTCATAAAACACAATGTTCAATTTATGATGTTAAAACTACTAAGGCTGTTTACGCACATCAGAGACTACGCAGTAGTAATAGAGTCACCTGAAGCCGCACACTTACTTCTGCAGACTTTTGTAACTTTTTTTCCAGATATAGAAAAGTGACCGAGGTATGATGTCCAGGCCTCCTTCAGTACAAACAGGGAGATCATCTGTTTTAGTCTTCTTCAGTTCTTGGCAATAACAAAGGAAAAATTAAGACCAATCATCATGGCAGTTTCTTACCTTAGGTACCCAGATCCATGACTAGAGCTTAAAGCACAGTGTGAGTGGGATATTCCGCAGAAGACTAGTAAACTCATGGGCGTGGGAGGTCCAAATGCTCAGCTCTTAGCCCCTTGACAATACCCCTATATTTCTAGGTACAGGGACCTAAAAATAAGACCGAGGTATGTACAATTATTTCAGAAAACATATTGCGATCAGTGTAAGAACATGTGCATCAAGATGACATCACATGATTTTCCATTTAACCCCCTTTCCCCCACATCCCCACCCCAGACCTAATCCACGTTCCTATGGAAGGGGTTTCGCAGCCAAAGGAAGATAGTCCAACTGTGTTAAATTTTGTAGAGTAAAGTTAGCCAAGAATATCTTATAAAAACAGACTCAAATATTTGAATCTGCTCTCTTGAGCCAGTGTTAAAATTAGATCTTCAGTTTGAGTCTTTATAACAATAAAGAAATAGTAAATCTAAGCATATAAGACTAACATATTTCTTTAAATATCTTTATTATTTCCTATATTCTGGAGAAGAAAAAAGAGCTCATGGGTTTTAGTTAATTCATAAATAAACTAAAACATTTGTCAGAGATATAATAGGAGTCCATGGTTTATGCCTTTAAAATCTGAGAAGACATAATATTAAATTACTAATGATAAATTTTAGAGAAACACTTAGGGATTATTGAAGCAAGATATTTTTTTATTTGCTTACTGAATGCTTCCTATGTCCTCTCACATCAAATAGTGTAGTAAAGATTGGTTAAGAAGCATACATGTACAATTAAAACCAAACCATGTCTGGTTAGCATTATAATGAACGATCCAGGAAATATATGATGATTTTATTATATTATAAAGAATTAATAGCCGTATTTCTTTGAGCGTGTGTTTGTTGGTTCCTTTTACCACAGTATCACTTGTTTCTCAGCCCCTGGTATCATGCAGAGGCTCTGAGTTTTTAGGTAATTACAATTAAATAGAATTCTGGCTTTTAGGTAATTGAAATTAAATAGAATTTTCTGTGATGATGGAAATGTTCTATAGCAATGCTATTCAATGAATATGATTGCTGCTAGTAACATGCAGTTATTGAGATATGACTAGTGTGACTGAAGAGCTGAATTATTAATTTTACTTAATTTATTTAAATATAAATAACTCTCATATTGTACATTATGGGTCTAGAATTTATACCACAGTTTATACAGTTTTCTAACTTTCATTACAAGCTTTATTTACTTTGAGCCTCCCAAGAATTATAGGTCAAAAATAGGAAGGCTTACTCAAATTTTTCTTTTTTGTTTAGCGTTGCTTATTCAGGATCTAGCATAGTGCCTGTTGTAGGGTAGGTCTTTAATAAATGCTGATTGAATTATCGAGTGATTCTGATAATCAAAAATGTTAAGTACATTGACCAAGGAAGATAATTTAAAATTTTTCTCCACACTTGCTTTGATGAGAAAGTGGCAGATTTGCTTGCGCTTTTACCACTGAACAAAGGAGCGCGCAGGCGGTATTTTTCAGGACTGTGAAAGAGAAATTAGGACAGGCAGTGATCCCGAGGAAGCCAGAGCGTCTGTAGTTCCAGAAGGACCTACGGGAAGAAGATGGAAAGACGTCTTTCCCTCCGGTGTCTGACTGTCAGACGGAGACTGTGCAGTGAAGCCGCTGGCGGGGCTCACTGGTGTTCATGGGGGTGGTCGAGTGGTGCCCAGGGAGGGAATGCACGTCGCAGAGAAGGCTGTCCGTGGGGTCCTGTGGGCTCGTGATGCACAGCGGGCTTCCCTCGTCACTGCGGCCTCTGTCACTAGCTTCCTTCTTGTGATCTAAGGACATTTATTTCATCTTATGAACTTGCATAATGATGTTCATGAGTCTGCGGGACAATGTAGGTCTCCTCTGCCTTCAACTGACTGTGCTTTGGACCCTTTGCCCTCGAAGACGCTGTTGTTTCTCATCACCACGGCTGCCACATTTCTCTGAACCACACACGTTCTCTTGCGGCCTCCTCCCTGTCCCAGTCCCCTACATGGGCCCCCCTCACTGTGGCTTTCATCCTCAGCACTTGATGTAAATAGTTTTCTCTGGAGATCTAAAACTTCGAGTAGTTTTCTTTTCTCAAAACCCATCTTCTTGGACTTTTTCACCACCCTTCATAGCACACTGTGTCTTTGTTTTCTGTTCTTTTGTCCTCGGGCCCACTCAGGGCAGCCTCCTTACCTTGCTGCGCACGTGTGGGGTCGTCTTTGTTCTTTCATCCTTTAGTGTGAGTTCTCCTCCTAGACAGTTGTAGCCTCTTTTCATGGCTTCAAGTATCAAGCTCATTCAATACCCCCAGTCTTTTCTATTACGGATTTTGCAGCTAGACAGACATGTGTTCAAATCACTGCTCTGCTGATGAGCTACGTGACCTGAGGCACTTTGGGAAGCTTCTCCAGAAAACATTGTCTCAGGTATAAACCTGAAATCCTGCCGACCCCACCTGCTGTTAACGATCTGGTGCCCCACACAAGATGCCCAGCCACTTGGTAACCTCCCTCCGGTCTTCCTCCCCTTCCTTTTCCAGCCCGACCACCGCCCAACCATAGTTTATATTCTTTTCTCAGCACCTAAGAAAAGGCTGGTTACTGCCAGATTGTGAAGAACCTTATTTTACAAGTTTAAAAAAAGTACTCCCAGAAGTTATGCAGGCTGGTGAGTATTTCAGAGAGAGAGAGAGGTCTTCCACCCTTGTGAGGTGTAGGATATGCTGGTGGGGCGCAGAATAGAGAAGGGCAACAGCTTGGAGTGCATGGTGGCGCCTGCCCAGGAGCGGGTGCGGGAGGAAGCTGGCTGAGCGCCCGCTTTCTCCCTGCTCCTTATGACTTCTGGAGACCTGGTCACACTCTCCTGCACCTGCCATCTCTTCTTGTCACCTGCGTTTAGTGTTCACTATCCAGCCCACATGTCACTCCATGTTCCCCTGAATGTGTGTGGTTTTACCCTTGAAACCCTATACTTCTTATCTGCCCACTTTGTTTTATACTGTGTTATGATGCATTTTTCATGTTTTATTCCTCGATTCACTGAAATCTGGTTTTCAATGTCTGCTATCTCATTAATTTTTTTTTTTAGATACAAAGTTGTGCAAGACTTTATTATTAAATAATTACTATGAAAATTTACATTAAGTATAGATAGCTTTTATGATGGTTCTCAGAATCTAACCAAATTACGCATATCTGAGTAATTTCACCTACTGCCCAAGTAAAATTTCTGATGAAATTGCAAGTTCTCGAGGAGACACTTGTGCCTTGGTGTCTCCTTCACTTTACATTTGGGACTAAACGTGGAACCCCCATTTCCTATGCCTAGGCCAGTTTCCTGTGAATTTCCTAGGCCTGAATTCCATGGATGGACTGTGTCCATTCATTGATGCACTCATTCACCTTCCCCCCGGCGGAAGGGACTGCATTCACCCGCCTCCCGGCCAAGGAACCCACATACCTATATATACCCTGAGGCTAGAGGCCTAGAGGAGGAGACGGGGAAAGACCGGGAGAGGAACGGAGAGAGCCTCTCTCTCCCCTGAAATCTCTCCCACTACCAGGAGCTTTGGTGCTTTCTGTACTCCTCTCTGCAAATCAATTCCGTCCCATCACGGATGGGTTGGGGGGGGAAACAATGCAATGAAGAATAATAAAATACATGCATTCAAAAAAAAAAATTCTCATAATGATTATTATTAGCATACCCTGTTGTTTGTCAAGCCCCAGTGCAAAGAAAATAAAACAACATGCATATGTAGTTTTGAGAGGCTAAAAAAATAAAAAAATAAAAAATAAAAAAAGAAATTGCAAGTTCTCTATAGAGAGTAGTCCTTCAGCAATAAAGGAAAAGAAACAAAGTATTTCCTGATCATTCTGGAAAGACATATTCAGATATTTTTGTATGCAGGGATGAATCTGTATTACCAATCTTGAAAATTAAAATATGAGAATTCATAAAAACCAAAGTTCTCCTATATCTAATCTTTACATGTTTGTCATAAGGCATAGTTAAATATGATGAAAACTGTAAACTGTGAAAATAATTAAAGGATTTGATACTGATACTAATTTTATCAGGCATATTTTCATTTTTTAGAGACAGAGTCTCACTTTGTTGACCTCGGTAGAGTGCCGTGGCATCACAGCTCACAGCAACCTCCAGGTCTTGGGCTTAGGCGATTCTCTTGCCTCAGCCTTCCAAGTAGCTGGGACTACAGGCGCCCACCACAGCACTATTTTATTGTTGCAGTTCTCATTGTTGTTTAGCAGGCCCAATTGTGTTCGAACACACCAGCTCCAGTGTATGTAGCCGGTGCCCTAATCACTGAGCCACAGGTGCAGAGTCTGTTTGGCTAGTTCTTAAAAACAACAGCAGTCTTCCTAGTCTATGACCCTGTCCTGAAAAGGGCTGAAATACAGGTTTCACAGACGCACATACTTCATTTTTTTTATCTTCAACTTTAGCATCCACCTCCTCTTTATCAAAAATTCCCTGTAATTCTGAAGGTAATTCCCCCTTCTTGATAGCGTTCAGAAACTGCTGACTTGCACCATCAGAATAACTTCTGAAATCATCATTGACCGTGAATCCATTTTTCCATAATTTTATACTTAGATCTACCTGTTTCTTCTGTCCTGTGGGGGACAAGCATTTGGTACCAATCTTCTGAGCTTCCTCAAAAAGGCTATCAACAAAATATTCACAATTTGTTTGTTGATTAGCACTAAGAGGTTGATTGTCAGATCCTATTTCACAATC
>CAUYRH010131691.1:0-18202 GCA_963574655.1 Perodicticus potto
TTTCTTTCTGAAGGACTGTATAATACAAGTTTGGAAAAGGTTTTAGTAAGGAACCCAATGAGATTATTTCCTCAATCATAAGGATAGCTTTAAGGGAAATTTCTTTTTATAAACTTCTAAAGGTGATTCATCTGACAATAATACTCCAGATATTCGGCTTCTTTCAAGGACAGAACAGAAAATAAGCATATTTTCATTCTGTTTTCTTTGAACTTCCACGGATAAAATATTCTAGAGGATGTAAGTTTAGCTGCCTATATTAAATTAATTGTTGGGAGACCAGAGTGCCATTTACTCAGTTACTTTTTCCAGAACAGTGGATGGTGCTTGGTTCTCTAAGGGGATTAATTTAACTAAGAGAGTTAATTGAATCAATTCATTCCCCCAGAGAGGTTTTTACTCACCCTCATTTTCCACGGAATTAGGGAGAGGCTGCATGTGCTCTCTTTGTTGTATATTTATATTTAGCATTATTCCTTTAATAACTGAAAAGCATTTAAGTTACAGAACAAGTTAAGGAAAGATTGATTATGGATTTTGGCAGAAGCTACAAAGCTGTTTGGTAAAAGCTTAGAATATAATTTATTTCTATAATCACAGTTGAGTGTGGTCTTTCCTTAAGACCCGCTGAATCATACTCTGGAATGTAGGCCTTGAAAAACAAATCTCTATCCAAATTTAATAGATGTTTTAAAGTCATGAACTGGGAATCTGAAAATAGAGTTTTTTGGTGTGAATTTTAATCAGTGATTTGTCACATTCCTTTATTCAGTCTCAGAATTAGAGCCATTTTTACAGATTGATAAGCACAACCAGAAATTTTAAGTGACATGCTAGTCAATCACATTATTAACCAAAATGTCGCTTAGAATAATATCTACGATTCTTATAATACATATGACCCAAGTGTACCACCGCGGGTATGAATCAGCAGAACCACCAGACTGAGACTTCTGAGATGTGGAATTGGGTCCTGGTTTTGCCACAGCTAACAGTATGATATTGGACAACCGACTTTAATATTAGATTTCTAGGGCTGCCAGACAAATGATCACAGATGGGGTGGCTTAAATAACAGAGTTAATTTTCTCACGATTCTGGAAGATAGAAGTCTGAGATCTGTCGGCAGAGTCGGCTTCTTGGGAGCCTGGCTCTGAGGTGTGCATAGGGCTGCCTTCTGCCGTGTGCCCACACGCTCATCTCTGTGTATATGCGTGTCTGGGGTCTCTCTCTCTCTACCTTTGTTGTAATCCCCTCTTCTTAGAAGGATATAATCACATTGGATTGGGTCCCACCCTAACCTCACATTTACCTTAGTTATTTCTTAAAGGCCCTATCTCCAAATACAGTCACATTCTGGGGTACTGGGGCTAGGGCTTCAAAATAAGAATAACGGGAAGAACATAACTCAGTCCATAACACTCTTTAAGCTTTTGCTTTTTCATTCACAAATGTATGAACTTATTCAAATATCGCTAAAGATCATTCATGGTCTGTAAAGCATTGATAGTATTAAAAAATAACCATTGTCTTTTCTGCAAATAAATAAGGTTCATTTCCGTGTTCTTCTTTGTTGCCAGAATCAGAAAATTACCTTAGAGAAATTAAGAAAAAAGAAATTTGTTGATAAATTGTGGGGTTCCTCATAAGAAGCCAGAGGGCGGGGGGGGGCACATGGTCTGCTCAAGCAACATGGGAGGCTGGCGGCAACTCCCACCAGCACCGCAGACAAAGGAGGGGCTGTGTGGGTGACTTCTGAAAGGCCAAGGTCGCAGCAAGGTGAAGTGGAGGGTGTACAGCAGCCTTCTCCCACATAATGGCACATAGCCACCAACAACGTCCTATGGTCTATAATTAATATTAAGCTAAATATGTTCGTAAGAGTTGGCAAAACAATAAAGCAAACCATTTCCTGATATGTTAAGCATTCTTCACAATTACATTTTGACATTAGATTTTCTAAATAAAATTCAAATTAGGAGTGGAAGTAGAAAGTGCTGCATTATAAAGCCGCACTTTTTTTTAAATTAGAAATCTCTCTAGATGTCAGTGATTATGTCTGTAAAATGGGAACAAACGTGCTTAATTTGTTCAAAACAACGTAGAAATAGACTGATTTTAGGCTTACACCTTTATCGTTTACAAGCTTTACAAGCTTCATGATCGCATACTGAAAAAGTGATTGTCTTTTTCTTTTCCATTATTCATCCAGTGCTCCACTGGTCACTTAGTTAATGTTTTTAGTTCATTTGTTTGACTTCTGAACAGGTTAATTCTCCCAAGGGAGAAAAACTGCTCATTATAAACCAATGTTTTAATTGATTTCCATAACCTCAATTTTCTTATAGATTAACTCTGCTGTGTATTTTTCCAAGAGGTTTCCTAGAAATTTACCTTGCACCAATGCTGGTAATCACATTTAATTATCTCCTAATTCACAAATTTTGGTACATCTCTTCTTTTTCTCAACTATGTTCTGAAATTTAAAGTGTTTTATTGTTGCTTTTGTTGTGGTTGTTGTTGTTGTAGAGACAGAGTCTCATTCTGTCACCCAGGCTGGGGCACAATATGACATCTCACTGCAGCCTCAACCATCTGGGCTCAGGCCACCTTCTTGCCTCAGCCTCCTGAGTAGCTGGGACTACAAGCATGCACAACCACACTTAGCTAATTTTTAAAAGAAATTTTGTAGAAAAGAAGTCTCGTTATGTTACTGAGGCTGGCCTCGAGCTCCTGAACTCAAGCAATCCTCTAGCCTCAAGCCCCCCAAAGTGATGGGATTATAGATATAAGCCCCTGCACCTGGCCTTCTTGTTGTTTTGAATTTTAATATATGTTCTCTGCTTTCATCCCACACACTAGATACATAACAAAATCACTACAGGCAGTCCTCAGGTTACAAACAAGATAGGTTTCGTAGGTTTGTTCTTAGACCGAATTTGCATGTAAGTTAGAACAGATGCATTTACCTATTGGCTGTAATAGATTTCCTTCGTAAGTGTGAATTGTACGTAAGTCAGATGTTTGTAACTAGAAGACTGCCTGTATTTAAAACTTCCCTTTCAATAGAAAGCTTTACTTTGGATATCCTAAGAATTTCAAATTTGTATTAAATTCACTGTTATAACTTTCTCATTTCATCTTTAAATATTTTGAAACCTTTTTATACAGATTCGCATTTTGCTCATTTTTTGAGTTAAATAAACTGTCTCTAAAACTGATTGCTGTGCCTGTGCATTTTTTTCTTTATTCTTTATTTCCTTTCACTTTTTGCAGACAAAGATCTAAGCATGGGAAATGCTTTAAAATCAGAAGAGATGATTAAAATAGCTATTTGGAACAGAAGTTTCCACACCTTTAAATCAGTAATAATTTTCCAAATAAAATCATAAATTCGATCCAGTTATTTAAAATAGCCAGAATTGCTATGTTTCTATAGAAAGATACTTCATAGACCCAAATTTGTAACTTTTTAACATTTCAATATCACTAAATAACAACAACAAGCCAGTTGTGGTAAACATAAAAAGTTGAAAATTGGAGTGACATTATGAGTGACATTTACAATCGTACCAGACTCAACATCTCATTTACCTTTGTAATTTGCCACGGTTACCCATTTTCACAAAGACATGTAGTTGCATATCTTTAAGTTATTCTAGAGGCTGCAAAAAGGAGGTAGTCGGCCATTTTTACTTCATAGTTAAATCACTGACAACATCTACCAGCTGTTCACATTCCCCTTCCCGAAAATTAAATTCAGACAAAAGGCTCACAAAACCTTCAACTGAAACCTGTGAAAGATCTTATCACCATTTTCATGCTACCCACTCATTTGCTATTGCACAACTCCCGCTAGGCAGTGACGAGCACATGTACAGAGCAGAGGCATCTGAGCCCTACATTTAATTGGACTTGGCACATGTGTGCTGTGGTGGTGTGCTCAGACATTTTTATGTGAAAGAACAAGCACAGACCTGAGTTTCTAAAAGAAACAGAAAACAAGTTTTACTAATCTATGCACATTTGCAAGAAGTTCAAATACATCCTAATAGATCCTAAGTCTTCTTTTTTTAAGGACTGCCCTCAAGCAAGTTAACCTAGAACTACTTTAATGAGTTAAATGTGTTTTTAAAATGCAGTTTGCAAAGCCCTAATCCTCTGCAACTACTTCTCTTTGTGGGTGAGACATTGAGTCCAATGGTCGTCAAGCAAAGCACACGTAGAGTTTCCTTTCCATCCTTCATGCTGTTTCCTTATCTGGGACTCCATAGCCCTCTAGTCTGGCACAAACTCACCCATTTGCAGTATCTTTCTCTCATAGATCTTTTCCATGAAGCTTTCTTCTTCCCCAAGTATTCTCTCTTCTGCCACCCCTGTCCAAACATTTGAAATGCACAGCGCACTTAACACCTTTCCTTATTTTATCCTGTATGTAAAGGAAGAAATTTCTTGTACTTTGTGGTAATTCTTGCTACACCTAACACCAGGCTCTACACATTAACAGCATCAATTTAAAAAAAGCTACATTTAATTGTTCACCCAAACATTTACGGTCCTCAATAGGTCAGTCACATCAAAATGGCTTACACTGTGCTTGATTTAATGAGTGTTTTCTGCGATCTCTTTCACTTCCTTAGAATTCTGTATATTTCTTCAAAGGCTTCCATATGATATTTTTTTCAACTGCTATGGTGCTTTTTAATCCAATTCTCTTAACAAACACTATTGTTTAAGCTGGCAACATTTACCGTAAAGGAAGAGGTGCTACAAGAAAGAAAGGTGTCAGCAATGCGAGACTTGCCCACGTGCTTTTACTAAGGAGGTGATGAAAGATTAAACAACTGACAGGAGATTTTGGGTCCAATTGTGCTAAATGAATCCATCTCTGTGTGTTTGCCACTCTCAGTTCATGCATTCACTCTCAGCTGGTATGGTTTTGTGTTTTTCAGCATCTCCTCAAACAAACGCGAGATAGTACTTATCTCAAAATGTCATTTTATCTTTTGTTAAAGGTCTGCCTCTCCAGAAGCAGACAATGAAATGAAGTCTGGCAAACAGGGGTTTTTGTTGTGTCTGCTTTTGCTTTCTTATTTTCTTATTAGGAATCGACATCTTTGAAGAGGAAGGACAAAGAGTAGGGCAGGGCAGAGGTGGAAATCCCTACGAAGGGTGTAAGAGTGGCTATGGGCCGTCTCACACGGTCTACATCAGGCTGAAATGGCCTAATGGCCCTTTATACCTTTATCTTGATCAGTCACCAGGTGAGTCCTGCCCGAGAAAGATGTGTCCTTGGCAAGACGTCTCTCTCCAGGTTTGTCAAACTCCAGTGACGTGGACAACTAGACACACTCTGTTGGGGCAAAATATCCCTTGACAAGGGGTCATCTCAGTGGCGTATCTTTGTGTACTACAGCTCCTAACAGAACCTCCTCTTCCCAAAATGAGGACAATGATTATTTTTGATTTCTTTGAGACTAAAAACCAGAGACAAATGGCTGATTGCCCTCCAGCATTCAGCAGTACCCCCTAGGCTGCAGTTAGGGAGCACCAGAGCCCCCTCAGCAGACTTTTGGGAAATTATTTCCCTACAGTTGGAGAATTGTGACTTTGCAACCATGATTATGCCTGGCTTCCTAGGTCTCCATGGAGAATCCTGGCATCACATGACATTGGTCACACTGAAATGCCCCAACTCCAAACACCAAACAAGTATCAGACTTCCTACAGATTTAATATTTTCAGGGAAGCAGAACTGAGTGATTGGCCAGATCACAAGAGGAGTTCACTTCTCTGTGTATATCAGCCATTTTTAGGACGTGGGATTTCAGATCATTTTTCTTGAAAATGTGGCAGTTCTGACAATTTGATATGAATGATGAAAAATTAAGATGATAAACTGCTTTAAAAAATCATAATCAGTGTTTTTAAAATGAACCAGTCCTTACTTATAGTCTACTTTTAAGACCTGCTATTCAACTATATTGCAATAATATCTGATGCTGAACTCTAAATGAGAAAATGCTGTAATGTTTTAATAATTCAAATATCGCAATAATTCTGCAATATTAATTGGTATCTAGAAATCCTGTTTCAGAGTTCTACTGTCACCTGGTCTACACTACACTGAATAATTTCCTTCTTAGGCTTCAGCATATATGTTTTAAAGTCTTAAGGAGAAATCCTTTACAGAGTAGTAGTTTGGGGGGATGTTTAATTCACAATAATTATTCCATTAATTTAAGATTTCACTTCTTCTTTGCAGTTTTCTATAAACATTATTTTGAGAATTCTCAATTATTAAAACTCCTTAACCTGGGGCAGTGCCCGTAGCTCAGTGGGTAGGGTGCTGGCCACATACACCGAGGCTGGAGGGTTCGAACCTGGCCTGGGCCTGCTGAAAAACAATGACAACTACAACAACAACTACAACAAACAAACAAAAAATAAAATAAAAGATAAAAATCTTTAACCTGAGATTAAGGCTAAATTAAGAATCAATTAAAGGTATCTCTGGAGTGATCAGAGACATATGTCTTCAATGGAAGATATGTTATTATGGTGGAAGACTGTAATAACAATTCTCTTACAAAGGAGCTGGAACTAAGTTACAGGTAAGATGATGCCTGGTTATTTTTTTCAGCCACAGATATTGTCTATTCAAAGCTCTACATTTCTCTCCTGTCAACAGAAACTTATTTTATATTCTAGAGAGCAGATCTTTAAATATGTATTGAAAATGTGCATTGCACATTCTCCAAGCCTCACATCTTAACGAGTGGCCTTCCAGTTGGTGTCAGTGACATAGGGATTGTTCTTAGTCTTTTATCATCAGTATTCAATAATTTTTTAAATAAATTCAGGATAAATAAATGAATGAATAAACATTGGGCTTGATTATCAGGGGACCTAGAATAAAGTTATGGATCTATAACCATGGAACATTTCTTTTCTTTTTTCCTTTTTTTGTGGGGGGTGTTTTGTTTGTTTTGTTTTTTGAGACGGAGTCTCTATCCAGAGTCTGGGCAGAGAGCCGTGCCATCATCATAGCTCACAGCAATCTCAACCTCTTGAACTCGAGCGATCCTCCAGCCTCCAAAGTAGATGGGACTACAGGCTCTCACCACAATGCCAGTTATTGGGGGGGGGTGGGGGTTGTTTTCTATTTTTAGGAGAGACAGGATTTTACTCTTGCTCTTGCTCAGGCTGGTCTTCAACTCATGAGTTCATGCGATCCACCTGCCTCGGCTTCCCAGAGTGCTAGGACTACAGGCGTGAGCCACTACTTCCGGCCTACCCACAAAACATTTTCATTGAAACACTGCACAACTGTCAAAGAAATATGAAAGTCATTCTTCATTCTGATTCATAGGACAATATTCTGATATTGGTACTTGCTTCATGCACAAGATCAGCATTCCTGAACTTGAGAATTTTAAATAAACTATTTTTGAGGTTTTATTTTAATGTGAAGGAGTATTTCAGAGAATAACAAAGTGAAGGTTCGTAAATGAAAATACTTTATTACTGTTATTATTCCATCCATATATATGGATATATATGTGAATATTATTATTATTCCATCCATATATATGGACATATATAAGAATAGCTTTATTAGATATATATATTCCATATGGAATATATATATCTAATAAAGCTATTCTCAAAATGAGAGCCTTCCATGCCCACTTAAAATAATTTATATTCCATGACAAAATTCACTGTATGGAATTATGCACAGCATAGGGGTCGCTGTCACTTTCTTCTCCACTTCTTAATTCGCAGACTAACATAAAGCTTCTTGGCCAGGGCAGACCTGTGGGGTGCCAGCACGTTGCACATCTCTGGAGGGTCTTGCTTTCTGTCCAATCCAAATGCAGAATACGCCCCAGGAGTTATATAGCATGCACCCATACAACTGTGGTGCTGGTGCATAAAATGAAGAAAGATACTGGTGAGGGCCCAGGACAGAAGAGAAACACAAAGTATTATTAATAATTAATCAGAGTTAGCGATTTAAATCCTATGTCTCTTTATAGTTAGGCTTGGGCAAGCTTCAGACACAGATTTAGAGAAAAGATCATGGTGACAAAGAAATGCTTACGGGTGGTCCAAAAATCCCAGCAGGATCTTTTTATTTCATGAGGAGAGTATCAAAAACAGATAGCTCCTTAGAATTCACAATGTCAGTTACTACTGACATTAGAGCTATATAATCTGGACTTGGAAACATATCAGAGGGTCTTTTCGATCTGAGATTACATGTTGAGAGACGGGAATGCCGCTGCCAACTGCAGACAGGGCACAGAGGACAGACCAACACCAAGCAGATGGGGAAAACTGCTGTCCTAAACCAGTTCTGTGGGAAGTGTTCTGTTTGGATTATTGCTTCTAGTTGTCCTTGGCTCCCACAAATTCCTTTATTCTTTTCTGGGAATCTTCTTCGTGAATTGTTTCTATGTATTAAAGCATAGAAGATGAAGCTCTAATACATAAATTTGGATTAATTTTAAAAGTCTCTTACCATTTTAATTCCTGTCTTAACAGACCTGGATCCAAGATGTCATAGGTTTTTTAATTTAAAAGTGATACTTTTAACATGGTTATGAGTATATATCTTTTATGTAGGAGAATAGTTAGTTATGTGTGTGTGTTTTTATTCTGCTCTTTTAAAGAGGCAGGAAAAAAAGTGAAGAATGTGTTGACTCACAGAATTGCAAGAAACCCTCAAGGGAAAACTTGTGGGTCTTTTTGGAAAAAAAAATACGGCAATGCAGAAAGCCAGGACCATTTCAGGCATTAAAGTATTCTGTGATCTGTGCAGAGGAGAGGAAGTGAGCTTATAAAGTGGCATAGCCTAGAAGGTAACAGCACAACGTTAGTGAGAAACAGAGTTTGTTTAACTTCTTGATATAACTCTTCTTCACTCTTTGGCTGTGCAATTTGGGCATGTGACTGAGTCTTACTAAGTGTCAGTTTCCCCTTCTGAAAAATGGAGAGGATAATGCCTGCTAGGGTCATAGTGAAGCTTACATAGGATACGTGCATGCAAAATGATTAGTATGAGATCTGGAACAGGGTGAGCAACGATACGTGTAAGTGATGCCATTATCAGGGGCCATTTGGAATGGTCAGCATCTAAGTAAAGGATAAAATAATAAATGGGATGAAGGAGTAAGGATGCTCAGCCAGTCCAGAATGTTTCAGGGCAGTTGGCCAAGGACAGGTTTTGAGTAGAGATGTTTGAGGGTAGCAGGAGAAAGCTTGAGAAAGAACTTTGAAAAAATAATGGAAGGATGAAAACTGTCAGATTACATGTTTTCTTAGAAGTACCAGGTGAAGATAGCATCAGGTGTGGTTAACAAGGTCACAAGGAAGATTTAAACATCTGTTGGATCTGGTAAGGTGGACACAGCCCATGGCCTTTGCTAAGGTATTATCAAAGAAGAGAAACAAGGAGTTGAACTACGCTAAGTTTTAGGGAGTTTGACCGTTGAGAAGGAGAATGGCTCGTCAGTTTTCAATAGCTTGGGTGAGAACTAAAGGAAAGAGATGAGGGCCCTTAAAGGAAAATGAGAGAAGAATTTGAGAGACCTGAAGTTAGGATGAGGGAAAGATACAGTAGAGAGAATACGGGGTAGAATCAGATCACAGGATGCGGAGAAGAGAACTCACCAATGGAGGGACAGTCGTTGGCCTGAAACAAGAAACGATGGAGCACATCCCAGGACAGATGTGGAAACAGGGAGAGATGAGCTTAGATGTCATATTAATGACAACAATAATGAAAAGAGACTCAGCAGGTTCTGAGTAGACTGACCACAGGTGTGCTTTTCCTCCCCTCTCAGAACCTCACAAATGGTAACACAGAAGTGTCCGCAAAACAAAATAGAGATGAAAATAACCTGTATACTGGGGTCATCAAAAGAAGTATCAACTAATTTCTTATAGAGGAAAGAAAAGGGAAAAATGTAGACATAAAACAGAGTGACACAAGCAGCACAGAATATGTAGAGAGGGACCTTCTCATGAGAGCCACAAAGAGCAGAAATACCCCTGAACTCAAATTAGAGGAGTGAGTTAGAGGTCCACACAAGGAACCCCCTCACCAGTCAGCACATCACTTTCCTTCATCTACTCCCATTGCACAGAGGCCTCACATTTGCCTCCTGGCAAAAAATAGAAGCTCTTATCTAGAGGAAATAAACAACTATTAGCAAAAGCCAAACTTCCATGTGAGTGTTAGTTTCACAAATGAGATTTCCCCTTATTAAAAAGCTGACTTCTCTGAGATATCACCTAACACCAGTGAGATTACCCCACATCACAAAGCCCCAAATCTGCAGATGCTGGCATGGATGCAGAGAGAAGGGTACATTTCTATACGTATGGTTGTATGGCAAACTGATATAACCTTCGTGAAAAGAAGTATGGAGGATTCTTAAGGAACTAAAAGTCGACCTTCCATTTGATTCCACAATTCCATTACCCAGAAGAATAAAAATCACTTTGCCACAAAGACATTTGCACCAGAATGTTTATTGCAGCTCAATTCACAATTGCCAAGTCATGGGAACAACTGTGGCATATGGCACTGAGTACTATTCAGCCATAAGAAAAGATGGAGACTTTACATTTTTCATGTTTACCTGGATGGAGTTGAAATGCATTCTTCTTAGTAAAATATCTCAAGAATGTAATTGTACTCAACACTAATAAGAAACTAATGTGTAGACAACCACACTCCCACATGAAGGATGAAATACAATTATAGTCGAGCAAGGGGGAGGTGAAAGGAGGGGGAAGTAGGGAGTCATTTGGTGGGATCTCACCTAATGTGCACAATGTGAGGGTGTTCGGCATGACCCCCGGGTGAAGGGCTCAACTACAACTTGAACCTTATCTTACAATTGAAAACAACGTAACTTAAAAATTATTACTCTCATATTAATTTAAAATTTAAAAAAGGCTGACAACCTCCTCTCTAGTTTTAAAGCAAACTCTGTATATTGCATGCCTACCCCTTGTTATGCACGGATTTTCTAGTGACTTTCTGTTCTAACAGGCCACAGAGGAAACACGTCTTTTCCTGGAATTCATTGGATCTTCAAAGACCTACCCACAACAATCAGCTCAGGGCTTCAGTCACAAGCAAAAGTTGCGAAGAAAAGATCAGCAGGCCAGTAAAGAGAGTCAACAGTAAAGAAGACCAAAATAAAGACAAAAACTTGGCACCGTGATAGTTTAGAGAAGAGAAAAGAGTAGACAAGTTTCAGAAACAACCCAAGGGTGTATCAACAGCCGGATGCCTGAAGAGTCTATGGTATAGCCTTGGAAAGAAATTCTACTGCACATGGAATACTGTTCAGCCTTGAAGAGGGATGATTCCTGCCAGTTTAGACACATGGTTGAACCTTGAGGATATTACACTAAACCAAATAGGTCAGTCACAGAAAGGCAAATACTGACGATTCCACTGATGAGAGTTATCTAAACAATCAAGCTCACAAGATCAAAGAGCACAGTCGTGCTTTCTGGGGGCTGTGGAAGGAAGAAATGGGTGTTTCTAACCAATGAGCTTAGAGTATCAGTATGTCAATGAAGATCTGCTGCAGAACATGGTAATAATGCTCAGCAATAATGCACTGGCCACCTAAAAATTTATTGAAAAGGTGGCTCTGTGAAGTGCTTTTCTCCAAATAAAATAAAATCCAAAATTAAAAAAAAAATCAACCTCCGCTAAGTATAAGTCATAGGCATTCAAGATAGTTTTTCTAAGTGAAAATAGAATAAAAAGTATTATAGATGAAAAATAGAATTACTGAGATAGACCGGTGCATACATACAAACATACATATGTACAACATACATATTTACATGGCAAAAGAAAACCAAGTGAAATAAAAGATATAGGAATAAAAAAAGGAAGAGATAAAACTTCCAATAATTGCATGACTTCACTGTCTAAAACATCTGTGAGAATCTATAAACTGTAAGATGTATGAGTGATAATATAAGCACTAACCAATTAAAAATGTAACATAAAAATGAAAGCATAGCAATAGCTGATTAAATGTGAAAAATTAGAAAAATACATATTATTACACATAAATTATTTATAAATTAAATTAAAATATAGTACTTAAGGGCACCAACAAATAACTTCAAAATTGAGCTTATATCACATAGTCTTAGAATTCACGATACCATTTATAAAAACCTCAAAAGCGCTTGAAACAATGGTACAGGTTGCTTTGGAATATACACATAAGAAGTAGATGTACCCAAAGGGTACAGGTGAAACTTACTAAATGCAGAATATGAATGTCTTCGTATACTGATTAAGAAAATGCCATGAAGGCTATGTTAAACAGTTCGATGAAAATATTTCAGATTGTATATGAAGTCAGCACATTGTGCCCCATGATTGTACTAATGTACACAATTATGATTTAAGATGTACCCAGAAAACATGGTATATGTATACATATATGAGATTTAGTGATACAGAAGGCAGGGTAAGGAAAAGCATTTATGGATTCGATCAGGAAAGGGTTAAGCAGCTATCTCAAGCAAATTTGCACTGGTTTCTTTCTTATTTGATTGGTGAGTATTTGGATGAATGTCATATTATTGTCTGAACTTTTATATTTATTTTGTATATTTTATAATTTAAAAATATTTCTGGTAAATGTTTCATTCGTGCTTAGAAATCTCAAACAAAAAACTTTGTTATGAAGTTTTAAGAAGTCGATAGGCTGACAGGTCTATTATACTGAAAGTGTTCTTGCAACATGTATTCAAGGCCTAAACCTATTGTGCTTGAGGGTACAATGATACAGCCCATTTTATTTATTTCAAGTGCATTGATTTCTTGATTAATAACTACGTATTTAGTAGGGAAAAACAACTTCGTTTCTTTTCAGCCATGATAATCTGCGTCCCTGAGTTTTGCTACATCTGGCAGCTGTCAGAACAGCTGCGGCTATCATTTTACCTCCAGGGAAAAATAGAAAACTGCTGTAAAATGTTCAAATGCTGAATCTGAAGCATTAAATACAGGCTTCAAATATAACCGATGCCACAAAACAGTCACTAGTGTCTCACTCTCTCTAGAGTCTAAGTGTTAAAAATTTCTATTTTCCCATTTAAAATAATAAGTGAAATATTAAAATCATCAATCATAAACCAAAGTGGGATCCCCCCCTTTTTTTCATTCTTTTGTTTGCTTTTATAGCATTTGGAACAGAATAGAATTACCCTACTTGAAGAGCTGATATAAGAAAACTTTTAATTTCCTAACTATACAAAAGTGAGTATTGTTATTAAACAAACTCTTTATCCACATAATTTAAATAACAATTTCCTGCGTTATTTAAAATATTTGATATAATAATGAATTTCAAATCTCACATACGTTTGAAAGTTACTTCTAAATTAGTTTGACTTCACAACTCTGATTTTAGAAATCACACCACTCCCCAAATGAGGTTCCAATTTTCTCTGTATAATACTATTAAAGAGACAGCTATTCTGTAAACTATGCTCCGAGAGACTGCAAACTTATAAAACACCGCTCTACTAGTAGAAAGTTCTCAAAACAGAATATTGATAAATCTCCAAGAAATGCAATATTTTGTTAATTCAGCATTATCTAATGAAAGAAATCAATTACCCTCAATGAATCCCCAACAATAAAAAATAAATAAATAAAAAATAAAATGATTAAAAAAAATAGTACTGGGATATACATTCTTCCCAGTATTCTTTCAAAGAAGATTTCTGTTCTGCTAGAATTTTTCATTCTGGTACTTGTTTTTTCTCACTCTCTAAATTTCAACTTTTATATTATGCTTGCTATATTATTTTCTTGTGAGGAATATGTGTTTGGTCTTATATTCCGGAGGTAATAATAGTGTCTAATATTTATTGGGAATTTGCTTTGCCAGAGTTTCTGCTACATCCTTTTGTGAATTGGTTTACTTAATCTCCATAACAACCTCCTGAGATAAGTACTGTTACTAACTCTATTTCATAAATGAAAGAATTGAGGCATCATGAAGTTAAGTAACTTGCAAAAGTCACCAAGCTAGTAAGCAGTACAGCCAGAATTTGATTTCAGAGTGTCGTTGGACAACCTGTTTGAAAATATTTATCACTTTATCAAAAGTCAGGACAAGGTATCTGTAGGACATTGCATATGTTATCTTATTTTATTTTTGCACAATCACACCTGTTACATATGAAGAAATTAGACCCAGACAATTGCACATCGTACAGCTAGTGCTAGGAAGCTTCAGAGTTAGGACTGAACTCAGGTGTTTTAACACCAGGCCAAATGCTTTCTCACTGTATTATAACTCTCTAAGAAATACGAACATTTAGGTGCTACTTCAAAGACTTACTTCCAACTGAAAGCATGTTGAGCCACTTGTTCATGAAAATCAAGTTATGGTTTAATGCTTAAAACTGTGTGAGGAATAATTTGGGAAGAGAAATTTTCATCAACTCATAAAAGTACATTTTACAGATACTTTTTTTCTTTTTAGAGACACAGTCTCACTATATCTCCCTCAGTAGAGTGTGGTGGCGTCACAGCTCACAGCAACCTCCAACTCCTGGGCTTAGGCGATTCTCCTGCCTCAGCCTCTGGAGCAACTGGGACCACAGCCACCTGCCACAGTGCCCGCCATTTTTTGTTTCAGTTTGGCGGGGACCGGGCTGGAACCCGTCACCCTCGGTACATGGGGCCAACACCCTGCCTACTGAGCCACAGGCACCTATCAGATACTTCTAAATTAGGAAACTGACCTAGACTGCCTAAGGGTACATAATAGGTTAAACAAAAGATCAAGAAAAATAACATATAGAGCAAAATCAACCATCAGACTCAGTTGACAACATTGACCAAAAGCTTTGTCTAGGGATTAGGGTCATAGTTTCTTGTCCATAGTGGCTTGCAATCCAAGACAATATGTCAGTCCTTCCAAAGAATTAAACTCACAGTATGTATTATTTAACATTTACCATGTGCCGAGCCTTATAAACAATTTACATGAGTTAACCATTATCTTTTTAAATTTTCATAAGAGCTCTGTGAGGTGGCTACTATTATTATCACAAGCTCCAGATGAGGAAAAGGAACCATAAAGAAGTTTTAAAAATTGCTCAAGATTTAGGTAAGTGTTCTGGCTCTATGCTCAGTGCTCTTTATGTCACACAACAGGGTGGGTGCCTGCTTTGTGCCTCGAGCTAAATATATTGTTGCTCTTCCTCACTGGACCCCAACTTTGCAAAGTAGATACGTTTAGCCTCACTTCACAGATTGGAACGTGAAGTTCAGGAGGGTTAAATAATTCGCCCAAAGTCATTCATCAACTACGTGCTTAAGTCAGGATTCAAACACAGGTCTATCTAAATTGGAAATTTGTACTCTTTCCACTTTATAACATTCCTCTCCATTCGTAAAGAAAATCCACCATAAAAATTTAGCAATAGCTGGTGACAGGTGGCCCCCACGTCTGTTAGTTTGTTTTAGATGTCTGCATCCCTACACAAATACGGAGACAGCCTGCTGATACACAAATTGCCTTTTCTTTTAAAAACAGCAGGGCCCTCCCTTTCCTTTTTCCCTGTATTCTATCTCTCACAGTACGATCAAAATGTTTCTGATTGTATATGAAGCACATTCTGCCCTATGATTGCACCAATGTACACAATTATGATTTAATAAAATTATTTTAAAAAATCATTAAAGAAGTATAGGGATGAAAAAAAAAAACAGCAAGACCCTAAACAGCCTGTTCATGTCATAAATTTTGTGGGACTTTTTTATGGTCACAGTGTCCAAAAGCCAAAGAGTTTCAAAAGGAAAAAAAAAATGTAAATACCGGTTTTGGAGATTGCCAAGAATACGACAAGTTCACAAAACCCAGACAGTGCAAGCAGCCATATCCCACGCTTTTTCCCAGTAGTGTAAAACTTGACACGACACTTCTGTTTTCCAGGATTTCAGCGGACCTTTCAGGATGCTTCAATGACACCTGATAAAAAAGTGAAAAATCTGAACTAACTAAATATCAGATCAGCCTTCAATGCTATTGGATTTTTGTTGCGAATTGCCCACTTGATTTTTCAAAAGATAAACCATAATATCAAATGATTTGGAATATTTTGTGTTTTGTATCTGTTAGTAACGAAAGCTATTGGATTGCATTGTCATAGTCTAAGTCAGAAACCTGACCAAAAGTAATCAATGGCACACCATACTTTAAAAAATGAAGTGTCAATGTCGATCCATTGATAACAACGAATGTACCACTCTGGTCCAGAATACTGATAGTGGGACAATCAATATTCTGTTGTGCCTGTATGAGAATTGAGGTATATTGGAACTCTGTACTTTCTGCCCAGTTTTGCTGTGAACTTAAAACTATGTTAAAAAATAAAGCCTGCATTAAAAAATCAAGAAAGTCAAAGAAAAAAGTTATAGTACAAATACTTGACTTGCCATTTATACAACAGAAATGTATAAAAGTAAAACAATTACCTCCTGCAGGTAACTGAAAATCTGAGGCTGAAATACTTGCATTTGCCTAAAAGTGGAGACCATCATTAAGGGACTTGGATGTGCAAGGCATTGGCTGTGACTATTTTTACAGGTAGACTTTCAGGGACGAAGTTCAGTTGTCCCTTGGTATCTGTGTGGGATGGGTTCCAGACCCTGCCCAAATATCTAAATTTTTGAATGCTCAAGTGTAGTATTTGCAGGTAACCTGTGCACATCCTCTTGTATACTTTAAATCATCTTTCAATTACTTAAAACACCTAACACAATGTAAATGCTGTGCAAATAGTTGTTACACTATTTAGGGAATAATAACAAGAAAAATAAAGTCTGTGCATGTTCTGTACAGATGCAATTGTTTGGTTCTGAAGGTTTTTGATCAACAGTTCATTGGATCCATGGATGTGGAACTCGTGGATATGGAGCCCTGACCTTCCGTTCTTTCTGCCAGAGTCACATGTAGAGTGAGCCTCAGCATTTCTTAATTTTGATAATTAAAAATAGAGTTAAAAATGGCTCAGTGCCCATAGCACAGTGGTTACGGCACCAGTCACATGCTCCGAGGCTGGCGGGTTCAAGCCCGGTCCAGGAGAGCTAAACAACAATGGCAACTGACAACTGCAAGAAGAAAATAGCAGGGTGTGGCGGGCACCTATAGTCCCAGCTACTAGGGAGGTTGAGGCAAGAGACTTGCTTAAGCCCAAGAGTTGGAGGTTGCTGTGAGCTGTGATGTCACCACACTCTACCGAGGGTGACATAGTGAGACTCTGTCTCAAAAAAAAGAGAGAGAAAGGATGGAAAATTCAAAACGTTAGAGAACAGGGAAAAAGAAGTGGAGCATTTTTGTTCAGAAAGAGCTATCATCAGGAGAGGTTGCCAGACTGCTCAGAAACAGCAATCAGCCTAGTAAAGAGAAGCACCCAGTGGGGACACTAACATAGTGTATCTTTACTCTTTTGAGAGCAATCTTCTCTTTTTAGGCTATTGTAACTGTATTTTTGCATCAAAAACATCTTCAAATAATGCATTGGTGCTATCATTTATTTGGAATCTGGAGGAAGTGGTTTGGATGAAAACAATTTTTGTAAAAGCTCTATGCACAGATAGAGAAGTTCATAATGTAGGAAATATCACAATTACTTTTCTGACAGTTCTGTTTATACTTTATTTTCTCTTCCAGAGCTCCAAATACTTCCTTAGTGCTTTATTCTACTTTACAGATTTGTTTTTAGTTGCCCAACTCTCAAACTTGTATGCTCAGCAAAATTCAAATGAACTTTTCTACTCTCTTGTCCTAATTCTAGTTTACAGGCATTTTTGTTTTCTTAACAAAATAAGTAGGTGGCTAACAAAAGGAGACCATCGGGACTTATTGGTTCTGTCCCTGAAACCGCAGGAAACTGGAGATGCTGGCCAAACATTCAATTTTCAGTGTTTCATACAGAAATTTGGTCAATCTTTTGATTATTTTCTCAGTTCTCTACAGTCTTCCCAAACTTTTTTTATCTTGCAATTTCCTGAAATAACCAATGCAACGTGGTCTCCATCTCATACACACAATGGCTTTGAGCAATTCCTATGGATGCCAAAGCTCTCTGGAAGTTTTTGAGTTGTAGTTTTTATTTTAGTGGT